>VOMN01130369.1:0-18585 GCA_014899125.1 Orchestia grillus | reverse complement strand
TGCATCACAAACAAAAAAGCTTCCAAAAAGCTGGGACGGACCCCTTAAATAGAGGGAAAAAGAGAAATGTATAGAATTACGGATGGATACGAAACATTCTCTTCCACCGCTGTGCTAATGTAGGGACAGTCCTGTTGATATGTATAGAATTACCATACATGTTGCCATAGCCCATAGAAACCGTCTTGTTGTCGTATCTATCTATATAACGTTAATCTCTGATCATTTTGCTTGCTAGTCATCTTGCTTTCTTTCTTGTTAGTAACCGTGAAGACTTTTCAGTAACAACATTGGACAGAAATTCAAAGCTCTCCTCTCATTAATTAAACAAGAGTTTTTTCATCGTATCGTGGTTACGGTTCATTGAGACGTGAGTGAATCATTTTCGTTGGTTGCTCTTCTTGCCCCGAGATCATTCTCTGTACACCGCAATATCCACAATTTTACAAGTTCATCGATGTGGGTGGTGGAAGCTTTGAACAATTTCTGTAAAGTAAGTATGCACGATGGAGCAAGAGTCACTTCATCATTTTGAACATTTACTACGCGACAACTAATACAGCAATCAAATCAGGTTACGTGAAAAAAAATAGTTATACCGACATCGGTTACATACAGAGTACATACCTTTCGGTTTTTCAATTAGTAAAATTACAGCCTTAAAATTAAAACATGAAAGTCTTGATGGAACTTCTAAATGGAATTTTCACGACTACAATCTAAATATTACGTGTGGAAGTCGCGTTAAAACTTCTGATAGTGATTCGGAACTCGCTCCTAAGCACGAAAAGTGAGACGTGATAATGTCTCTTAATATAGTAATTGCAGTGCAAAGATGGCATATTATAACTTAGATTCTTTTATACATACGATACACTGCAAAATTATTATAAAATTCGAATCTCTATTCCAAATTCTACAAAGTGAAAAGATAAAACCAAGAAAAATTGTCGATTCCAAAAACCTGCAATATACAGGTGTGGCTCACATTTTCTTCATCATTAAGACTACAACTTTAAAAATAGATGTGAATGTCACGTTGAGTTTGCAGTAGTGAAGCGAAATAAATCTTGAAGATCTATTATTTAAATGTGATATGTTTTAAATGTTCTCCATTATTATTTAAACGCAAGCGTAATCTATAAACCGTATTTTTCGCGACTTTTCCAAAATATCTGGAGTTATTCCGTTGATTTCTTCGATGATGTTTGTGAAATCCTGGCGAGTATGAGGCATATTGATGTAAACCTTTCCTTTTTAAGGCATCTTCATAGAAAAATAATCTGCAGGGGTGAAATCAGGAGACTGTGGGGCCATGAAACGTCGCCAAAACGTGAAATTAAACTACCAGGAAAGGCAGCTTTTCGTATTGCCATGGTTTCCCTTGCTCTATGTCTTGCCCCATATTGTTGGAACCACAAATTCTGCATGTCCAAATCTTCCAGTTGTGACAATAAATATCCTTTTACCATTGGTCTGTAATTGTCTCCTTTCACTATCACTGTTGCACTATCAACATCCTCGAAGAAGCATGGAAATTTTGAATTTCAGATAATATGTGTATGAAGATTTTTGAAAAATCAAAAGCTTGAAAAGAAAACATTTTTATCTGCTCACTGGTCTTATTTTCCGTAATAAAACTCAGTTTTCCAATAGGAAGATCAATCTCCGAAGTAATTTTTTTGTCTCTAATATTTTTCACGTGCCAGCACAGATAGCATTACCGTGAGCTGCGCTGATATGCGGCAGTGTCTTAGATAGGATACTGAATATCGTAGTAACAGTAGTGGTACAGATTGTAGCGCTTCTGTAACTCAGACTGTCTCGCACCGAAAGAGATGGGACCATGTAGCACTGACTGAAGAAAACGAGGAGTCTATGCATAAGGTGCGTTCCCACAAAAGATCATTTGCGCATAGAAACAGCAAGTTCAGAAAAAATAGTTAGAAAAGACAAAGGAGAAATAGCTAAGAAGAGGTGAAAATTGAATATAGTAAAGTGGGCACGAAAGACAAAAATCCCTAAGACCTAGCTATAGCTGAGGTAAACTAACAGTGGCCCCTGGGGTCGTCACTCCCCATAGCATACGATAACTCACCTAAACCTATCCTATGCCTCCTGAAGGGACTGAATATCGTATCATAAATTAATTTAATCGAAGGTAAGCTAAACTTCTTACTTAGTAGCATATTACATGACAATAATTTGGTTAAGTTAGTTTGTTAATGAATAGTTAAGTTTATTTAATAGAATACGACATGATGGCATTCTGGTAAACATAGTTTTTTATGAATAGTTGATTTCAAAGCACACGATGAGGAGCACCTTCATTGAAAAAATCCATTCTTTTTGAGAATAAACCATGGTAAGACCAATCGTTTTTTATTCTGGGCGTGTATGCTAGTACATACAATGATAGCTGAAAACCTGAAGCTGCATATACTATTGTGAAAAATTTCCTTCCATTTCTCATAACTTTTTCCCGCCTTATAAAACTTTTCATCGTTTGTTTAGATTCGCAGTTGAGGTGTCGCTGAAGTTTCGTCACTACTTGCAACGCTGCCCCAGTCCTTTCTTTAGACTCCGTCTTGTAGCTGAAGGACTTGGAAACGAAGATATCAGGGCATAACTCATTCCACAATACATAGGCTCATGAAAAATGTCATCATTTCTTTGCCACGTGTCATTAAGATTTGGGGCCCCGTTCATTCTTGTGCTGCCGTCGAAATAAGAACAAAATTTAGCCTGTTGAAGTACAGAGTTAAACGTCGGGTGTCAGACACTGGCTAGGAGCATGAAGCGAGTCCTGGCGGCTGCGACACCATCTGTCTGGTGCGGAACGTCTCTCACAGCCCCTACGGCACGCTGCTCGTGCATGTGATCATTACCGTCTGGTGGAAGTTATTCTTTGCTGAATTTATTCTCAGAATGTTTTTTGTCACTAGAAATCGAATTTTCCGATCGTGACTTGAACCTGTGAATCGTGATGGCGTTGGCATCAGCCTCGAGTTTGACGCCAAACACCATTCACGATCTGCTTCAGCTTTTTGAAATGATGAAGAAAACTTCCTCTCAGTCGTAATTTTATACAGAAGTATGATACGTCCTCAGTTCAAATTGAGTTTCAGAAACGGGTTGAAGTTTTTGCACTAACTGTGTGAAATCTGAAAAGTGAACTGATGTTAGTGAACAAAAATTTGGACTCAGGCTTTCAAGTTGACTAAGTATGTGAAGATCTACTTCATTTCAAATGACTGTACAGTATTGATATAGTAAAATGATAAACATTTCTTATAGTAGGGATGCACATCTATGCACGTTTCTTCAAACTTTTGTGCAGTATTTAATCTGCCCTAAAGATTCAAGTCTCTCATTAGGAAATTCAAGCGAAGTAGTTCGTAACGAACTTAATAAATCAAGTCACAGTCGTAAGGTGGACTCTTAAATCAATGATAGCGAAAGAGTAAACCGATTTATACTCAACACGTGTACTGGCGTTTCTTTTGCACCTGCTCCGTGTTCCTTCGCCGCCCTGACGAGGCCCTTGACAATGCAGGGGCGCGCAAGGGACGTCCCCAGCAGGTAGCGGTCCTCGTACACGCAGTTCCCTTGGACAGACACGAACGCGAAGTCCTCCACCAGCTCACGCCGCAAGTCTTCAATGACCACCTGAGAACAGGAGCAGTGTGTCCACTGTGAGTTGCATCCCTTATACTGATGAAATTTATACTTAATTTCCCCTAGAACTGGTGGGCCCGCACACTGACTTACGATGTCCTCTTACTGGCGGACAACTGTGAAACTCACCAGTACACGATAGAGACCACAAGACGGATCCTTGAGGTAAATCAATGTAAGTGCAGGTGAATATTCCTTGAATTATGATTGGTAAGTTAATTCATCGCCTGTCAGCGTCCCATAAATAGGGCGCTCGTGAAAATCATTGTATTTTTATACTTATGAAAAATATTCACATTTTGTTTGATTTTCACTATTCACACCACTTTAAATATTAACCTCTTAAAAAGTCGGCATTTTTCATCTGATAGAATTCAGCACCAAATGAGCTAAATTTAAAAGATTTTGCTAACACTTCAAGGTTGGACATCTGCCACTTTTTCGACTGTAGGCACGACAGCAAATAATATCAAGCACAGCCGATGAGCAATCAACTGGTGCAATGACGCAGAGTAACTCTGGAGTAGCGTATGTTGGGACCTATATGTTCATCACTCCTGTCCCATTATTACTACAAAATTAATGGGTGTTGTTCATGACTTGAAATTTGAGTTTTCATACTAAGGCATTAAGAAAATTAGAAATTTTCAAGGACTAATTAAATTCATGCTAATCGACGAAAGCTTGCAGATTGGATAAAAGGCTTCGCTACGCCTGCAGCTCCGTATAATTTTCTCTGAATATTTCCATCTATCAGTTTTGTCACTGAGCAAACGTCTTTTTTTCATTATTTCTTCATTATTTTTGCTCATTCCATTCTTGCATGGAGAGTGATTAAGGGCGATTTTTATGCTTACATGAATTTAAATCAAGCATTAAATAAATGAACTATTAGCCGTCAACATAACATACTATTACGTTAAAAGGTTAAGCTGCCTCGATACGGCAAACATATGAATTAATTTCCCTGATCAGAAACATACATCATTACTGAAAGAAAGGCGCGTGAAATAATGTCAAGTCCTTAGCGTCAAATGTCGTTGCCATGGAGTTGGTAGTCGCGACGCGAGTTCCACACCCTGGTGCAGTTAGCAGCTCTTTGCCTGATTTTGCAATGGTCACACCAGGATTTAAGACCACAGTAGTAAAACATACCACAATTGCACACCTACCGTTTTTCAAACGACGTAAAACAACCCTGATAGCTGCAGAATATGCATTTGAAATAGCAGCCTAGAAAATTATGATCAGTTAAAGTCAACCCTTGAGACTAAATTATGTTGAAGATAAGGCTGCGTTTAGGTTTGTACGCAACTAGCAGCAGCCTTTTGTACGAGTATGTATGCTAAAAGGTATTTCGCTTGTTGCAGAAAACCTAGTATCATTTTTTATGAAAGTGGACTTGAAAATCCCTGTAGCTGGTAAAGAATAAAGTCTTGCCTACCTAGTGGTCGGCTAAAAGCATCAAGAGAAAGGCCAGAGTGACTCGCACACGATCCAGTTCCGGTACTCACGTCGACAGCTCCGAGCTGCTTGGCTTTAGCCCTGGCAGCGTCGAAGTCTTCGTCCTGGCCCAAATTAGCCTGTGCAAATGAAAACGGATGAGGGAAATGGAAATGACACTATACAAAAGATGATTTCTTGATATTTCTAATGACTTATTCTTGGGATGATCAGAGTTGTTGGTATAATATTCCTATTCGCCTTGACTTAATTAACAGCAAAATGTTCAAAATTACAACGGACAAGGAAATGCAGTATTTTGTCATTTTTGGTATCAAATAAAAATTTTACTTATGTGAGGGTCTGGAACAAATTCCAGGAATTAAGCATACAACACATGAATAAAAGTCTTCCTTATTCTACCCTGACCTTCCAGAGAAGTACACGCTCCAATTTAACACTTAGCCTACGTAGTGGATCATATATGGTACACGCACTATCATCATAAGCACTATCAAATATGGTATGATAGTGCTTCGGTTACATTAGGTACCTAACCTAATGTAACCAAAACACTATCATATATAAATACAAATTTTTGAGTTTTCTTCCAATTTGTGTTCATCAATCGAATAAGCTAGTTCTGTTTAGAAAGAAAATTAATAGAGTAACCGAATTTGTGAAACCAAAATCCTTCATTTTAACATCCACAGTAGAGGTATTTGTCGGCATGTTATTTTACCTGTGTGGAGAATCGTAGTCAAAATGTTAATGCTAATTACTGTTTTGGTAGCAGGACATCAGAACCTAAGTCAGAGTATGTGCAGCAAGTTTCAGTGGCGTTGTCACATTTGAAAGACTTGGGCTATTTTGTTTGTGTTACCAAGAAATCAGAGCTTAAAATGTCCAAGTTTTGACATGGGTTCCATTTTTGTTTTCGTACGGTTTTTCACGAAGAGAAATCTGTTTAACGACGTCATCTGAATAGCCATGAGCTCTGATGAAAACCAAGAGTCAGGCCGCAAGTACGTGGGTCTAAATTAATGACTACATTACGAACTTAGCTCATGAAGCACGAGGACTCTGGACACTAGAAAGTTTTGTAAATGAGCACTTTTTACATAAGGATGACTCGGCCTATTTTTCGTGATTGCAGAAAAACATAATACGTACACTCTACTCCACAGTCTTTGACGAATTTCAATAGACTCAAGGTTACGCACACGAAGAACCTGGTACCGAAACTTTGAGGTACTTAGAACATGAGTACTATCTCATCCTCGTTTAGCAATACTCATTTGAAGATTTTTCGGGTGTAAATCGTTTATAAATCGACACCTGCGGCTCAAATGAGTCAATATATTGCTGAGCAAACCTAGATGGCAATGTTTTTACATATATCACGTAGGTAAGAAGCTAGCGTCTACCGATAATACCTAGAATAGTCCTCACAAAATTGTCTTCAAATGCTGAAGTCAAGTAGCGCGATAAAGTAGATCATTAGAGCCCCGACTAACAAGAGGGAAAAGTATCGCACACCAATAAATGACGTGATCGGGAGACAGCTTCTTGCTTAGGACCCCCTTTCCATCACTATTTTGATGCACCAAGCGTTAATTCTCGTTGATATTTTTACACCAGAGTAAAAATAGTATATATAATTTGCAATATAGATGCTCAAACCTTCAAGGTCATTTTGACATACTCATCTTCGTTGACTGTACGAGTGTATAAGATTTCTTCAGCCTGTGTCTAGAACTGAGAAACCTTGGTTTGCGAGTAATGCACAATCATTTTACTCAAGTCTACGTAGATCTCTGTATCTCTGATGGCAGCTTAAAACAGGATTTAAAACAGCGTTTTTACACTCCATACCTCTAATTCGTCTTTTCTAGATTTATACTTCCATTCGAATGTTGAAAATACGAGTAGGTCCGGTTGGCGATGAACTAACCCTGTTGATTTTTTGTTCGAGGTCTCCACGTATAATTTTATTGATACAAAATTTCGAAGAAAATGGTAGTCTTCACTCTTGAGTTCGTCAAAGATGGAGAACTATCGCTTATGAGTTTCCTTAGCACCAATGATCCGAAGCTTTCAATCAGTCTCAATTTTGTCATTAGATAAAACTGGGTACTGATTTTTTCTAATTTATTTACACTAATGAAGTTAGATTCAATATTCTATCATCATATATTTTAAATAGGCTCTAGAAGGAATTACGTAAACAAGTAAGCAGAGATGTAGAGTGTGTTTCTCAAACTTAATAATTACGTATATCGTACTCACGAAATAACTCATGCCAGGCACCCGAGTAGTAATGCACATAGTTCGTGCTGCTGTGCACAAAATCTGTGAACGACTATTTAAGCAAGTCTCGCGCGCGTTTTAAGCTAACGAATACTGACAGAGAATATTTACCCTTATGTGGTGAATACAATGCATATCGATTGCGAACAACTCCTCTTTTACGATCTAGACATATGCAATATGGATAACTCGTAGAGTCCTCTTAAAAATGGCGGGACAAATTATGTTAATTTCGCCCTTATTTACGGTAACTCTAACATCAAATGTTTTTTCAGCATCACTGATACGGTCTGCTTTATTTGACTGTCTTGCTATTAGTTTAGGAATGCAGACCTGGAAATTTTCTCCCATCTAAATCCTTAAAAACGTGACAAAGATACGGGTGGACCAAGGAAGCGAACAGCTCTTTCCTATTATATAGCGGGGTTATAAAATCAGAAGTTGGAAAAACAGTACCTCGAAACCGTATCAATGTTCTCGTGATGATATTCGCTGCAGGCACCGCAATTATTCGCAGACAACAGCGCTGGAGATGCTCATCTTAGGTGAGACAACTCGATAAGGATTTCATTGATGAAATTGGGTAAAATTCTGGCACGGTTCACGACTGAGTGGAAGCAAGTTCAATTTTTGATATTTTTCATTACTTCTACTTCTCTGCTTAGTTAAAGAAAAAGGCTCATCAACATCAATCCTTATCCACAAATTTAGTTTTATCGCGGTAAGGACGAATGTACTCAGATCACAGCAGCACGCCTTTAACATTACCACTCAAGTACCAGACTCCGCAAAAGACAAGGCTAAATTGTGCTGAGCTTGGAAAACGTCAACGAAGTTGGACGTGTGTGTGTACAGTGCAGACCAAAAATAATATAATCAATCCGAATTTTATTTCATGCTATCAATGGAATCTATGTGCCTAATTTTCTCATTTGCATCTCACGGCAAAGACACTCCAACAGCGAATGAAATTTCAGTGTGTGCAACCTGAATTCATTTTAAATTGTTCAATTAACAGTTTCGGTCAAGGACTATTGAGTTATTGCTTTGGTATTACCACCAAAGTTGAGTTTTAGATTAACGTCACATACTGAATTCCGAAATCCTTTTTTTATCCGACTCAATTGTTTTTCTTCATCCTTCTCATTCTCGTATCAACTACAAAGGCTCGAGGCATTCACAAATTTCCTATTACATTTATATTCCTCACATACTCGCTAAACGTGTTTTAAATTTTCAAGCAGAGCCCATTGTTAGAGCATCGGTACGAGTTGGGATATTAGTCATAGTTTAATTCGGCAAGTGTAGTACTCCCATATTTACAACATGCGCACCTAGCACCGACAGGTTTAGACGTCTCAGAACGCAGGACTGCTTATCTGAAGTCCTCTCGAAGACAAACCATCACACCTTTGCCTTCCGTTGTTAAACTTCAATTTCAACATTGCAGTAACCCTCCATGCTAGACCACTCACCAGGTAGGCGACGACGGAGTAGCCCCGTTCCCGCAGCCACACCAGGATGCAAGAGGTGTCCAGGCCTCCTGAGTACGCTAGCACTACCAACGGATTCGCTGATTTGTCACTCATTGCAATTTGACGGCGGTTCTACTCTGCACCAATTCAATATTAGTCATAAACTGGGCCCGACTGAGTGTGGGGTATTTTGGTAAAGTTCACTGAAATCTGAGAATTTGGCGAAATTACGTTCAGTTTTTGCAGTTCATGACAAGGAATTCAAACTCGTAATAGACGAAATAGACATTATGGAAACTTATCAATTCGACTTTTTAGAAAGCCCCTCTACTGAAACCAGTCTAGTGCAGCCGCCACCATACGCCATGCCGCCTTTTGTGGAATTAGATGCCTACAATGCCGATTTGTTCAGACGTGCGTCTGGCGTATGTTAGAGTAGAATTTTTATGCAAGCAAACTTTCTTGGTTTGGAAAGTTCTGCGAAACCTTGCGTTCTCACTGAACTCTTCCGACTTCATGGACACACGGAGAAATTGGTTTTAGACATTTCCCCCCGCAAGACTGAAGGGAAGCTTTCCTGGCTTAGTCTGAACATCGAGAGCATCTCCAATTTAAAATTAGAGATTTCATGGTAGGACAATTCCGCTACAAGTATTCATACAGAGGATAGTTAGTCTTACCAGGTTCTGCACCACTAGTTTAGATCAAACGTATGCTAAATATTCGTGTAGATGTTTCCAGGACTACGAATCTAATGCGGACACTAAAGTAGAAGGTAATCACCAACGTTCAAATTGCATTGCGAACTGCAGATTTCCATTCCTAGAGCTGAACAGCTCACTCTTAACCTCGGCGACTACATCGCTTCTCTGTTCTAACCAAACAGTCGCACCAAGCCCTTCCAAGGTTTATTTGGGCAACTTATCGAGCCATTTGCTTCAGCTAGTTTACAGTGAACAGCGGAACACTTTACAAATGCCAAGGAATGCTTGGAGCCCCTCGTACCTCCGACGATAGCCTGACGATCAACTGGATTTTTTACGCGGAAGAACTTTGTGCCTAGCAGTTCTTTACGGGGACGCGAACTTAACAGTTCGGTACATGAAGTGAAATGTTTAGATTCTTCCTACGAGGACCGTGCCATGTATACGGCTTGGAACTCTGGTTTGAGCCTCTACAAATCTGGAGATTCAATCTACGCAGGCTCAAATGTCATTTGTTAACCGCGATCACTCTACATGGTAGAACTTTACCTATGTAAATTCACTTTCTTCAACGCACGGCACTGCTAGGGTCTAGGTAGACTTTCCTCTTGAGGAAAATTTCCTGAACTTCAGGAGTCTGTCTGAATCGGGGCAAGATACAACTGCACTTCCGATAATCGACAACCGAAGCTTCAACCGAAGTTCTGATGCAGTGCCCGGCACGGCGATTGCTTTGAATCTGAAGGGCTGCAGCTGTACCTCTGCTCTTTAAAGCCCCGTCCAAGGGCGACATTTTTTTACTCTTTCAGGTAGCAACATAAAGACTATTCTATTTAGAGAAACCAGTTCACATGCGATACAGTAGGCTCCCAGTTCGGAGACAAAGTCGTGTTCAACAGACTAAGAAGGGAGACTGCTAAGACAGGGGGAGAAGGGCGGGAGGCCTATAAGTGGTTAAGTGATAAACAACGGAACCATTCAAGTTTTATTCAACTACTCGGTAAAATTTTTTTCGAAGAGTTAGGACACGTTTAATAGCCGAAGCGAGGTCCATACGCTTGAGTGGTGATGCGACCGCTCACAGGACGAGCTGTTTGGAACCTTGAGGCAAAGAGGTTGCCAGCGTTGGCATCCACTATCACGGTATTGGTCACAGTCTGGAAGACGGTCTGAGTCTCCGTTTCCGTGAAGATTCTTGTGCTGACCACTGTAGGCCTGAAGATCTCTCTGCAGAAAGATAATAGGTCTCGTGACAACGCCATGGAGGAAAGCAAGTATTGAATTGAATTCATTAATCATGCGAGTAATTTGTAAAGACGAGGACTTTAAATATAGAGCTTTCAAAGAATCCTTCAATTGAAGTTAAGCCAGCAACCGGTAACCTCGAAGGTCGGAGAGGCCTTTGGAACGCAGTACCTCCGTATATCAAATGTGATTTCCAATTCAATATCCATGATGGAGGACGCACGTTCGGTGCGTCTGGTAACCGAGAGGTTTCCATCATGCCAGGATGACATGTACTTGTGTCGAAAGAGCAAAAGTTCTCGTCCAAGCACGTTTTCAATTCAAAACAAAACTCTTGCGGTATATAAAAATTAATCGCCTAGCGTTTGAACCGCAACCAGGTTACAAACTAAAGTTTGTTTCAAGGTCCGCAAAGGGCCTCCTAGACACAAGACGTTCACCTAACCAAGGGAATTCAAGTTCCCAGTTTAGTTCATACTTACGTTTGAACCACTGTTGAGGTGACAATTTGCTGACGGATGTCATGGGCCAAGTGGGTGATCGTGAAAGAATCTGTAGAAACTTCTGTCGAGCACTGGAACGACGAGCTGGTGTCAGTCACAGTTACAAACTCCGTCCGGAAAGCGGGAACAGTGGTAACGAAGACGTTGTCGTCAACGGCCGTTGTGATGACCTGTAAAGACCAACGACGGTTATGATCGAAGCCGAAAGATATGCGGCCTACTTATTAGACTGTAACCAAACCACTGACAGCTCTAGTATCAGCAGAAATTAAAGACAATATATTTAAGAAATTCTTACCTGAAGAGTCGGCCGAATGAGAGTAGTCTTCACGAATTCAGTGAGCGTTACGGGAACCGAGTTGTAGACCAGGTTCGTGAGAGTTTCGAAGACATCTACAGTATTTTCAACTGTGATCGTAACATCCTCTTGATTAAACGAAGCATTATCAGCGAATTGCTGACCAGATTGCTGGACTGATCCCGACAGCTGTGAATCAGACGTTCGCGTCTGTCTTTCCAAGAAGGTTAATCCAGCACCCTGACCTGACGATTGCGACCCAGATCCGGCAGCAAATCCAGCACCCTGACCTGACGATTGCGACCCAGATCCGGCAGCAAATTCTAAACTCCCACGAACTCCTCGTGAGCGGCCCACTTGGGCGTCAGCAGAGCCAAAATTCGACGCAGATTGAGAGTTTGCATTTTGGGCGGAAAAACTCGCGTCAGTCAAAAGAGAAGTGATGTCGGGAGAGTTATCAAGAGAGTTCGAGCCACCGTCTCCAACATTTGGGGTGCCGTAGCGGGCTTGGAGCGTGTCGGGATTTGCCAAAACCTGAAAAGCATGGAGTGCAATTATAGCAATGGATACTGTAGTGTATAAATGTTACGACCAGAATCAGTTAAAGCAATTCTGAACTCTTCGGGCGAGAATCTTAGTTCAGCACTTCAATACTGCTGACAAGTAAATTTTTTTACTGGATTAAAAGGAGCATCAAGGGTAAGCTAACAAAGGAGGGAAGCAAGAAATGAACAAGTTCGAGCTTCGACTGAAAACCTCGTTAGGCCAGCAGTATAGGAATTCGTTTCACATCAGTGAAGTAACCGAATATGGTTATCTAGCAAAACTATAGCACTATATCCTGTTATATTCCGAGGGTGAGTATTTCAACAATGGGAAATCAATGCGATACGCAGGTTATTTACATCAATATTCTGAAACGCATGTTCAAGCCCGTGGTTCAGTGCGCCACGGATTTAAACTAATTTTGAATTAGTTTGCCGACAGACTCAAGTCTGCGGGACTCGCCCGGGCCTGAATTCAATGTATTCTAAGGTCATTAACATTCCGTTAAATCTTACCAGAGCAGCAAGGGTCAAGCATTTCAAGATTGTTGATGCAGCCATTTTGTATACGATGAATCTGCGAAGAAAGAACGATTAACATACACGTGAGTTTCTACTCGACGAAGCAAAATTGTTTAATTTTCCACTCGAGCACGTTAGTCCGTGAAAACGGCCGACGAGAACCTTCCCTCACGCACAGGTCTCATCGTGAGCTTTGAATCGGATGCAACGACATCGGGACATTTTCGTAACTACACGCAGGGTTCTAGAATATGTTGGCAAGCGATATTTTCTGCTCAGCTGAAGCATTTTGTTCCAGTTCATACACTCAAGCAGAGCAGTGAACTTTGCTCTACCTGTGTTTGGTTAGATGAAGTCATCTGAACCTTTACGAAAGTATCGTTATCCAGAATTAATCCGAGGATTAGTAGTTTTTCGAACCTTGTTCAAGCTTAGTCTTTAATCATACTAGTTAATAGTTAAGTTTTAATAGCTATACAGGTACCCGTTCAGCTTCAAGGCTGGGCGCGCTTGATCTATTCGGATAGACGTAGAGTACAACCTACTCTGGCCGGCTGCACAGAGTAGTTATTGCACAGAGTCTTGGTTTACATGCTCTGTGTAGTTATTCGGGACGACCTCGTTAATATTCCCGTGCCTTGAAGAAAGGTTCCGACAACAAATTTGTACAGCGAATTTCCGCATGTCAAAGTTACCTACAAGAGGAATAATAAGTAATGATGTTCGGAAATTACTCGCAAATTTTTCAAGAAGTGCCAAAGGTGTCTCGAGCTGAGAATAACGAGACATAGTCCTGTAACCCGTCTATACATTAAGTGCAGAACCTTAGGAGGTAATTATGAAAAGTCGCATGGGAAGCCATCATGCTGCGAGAATTTATCCGCAACCAATATTTCTCGTCCAGTATATGCTTGTCACTAGCTTAGAGTTACAGTTTAACGAGGTGTTTAACGAGTCCCCTAAAGCATCTGTAAATCTAGAATCTCCCAATGCAGGAACCTCGAGTGTTGCACCTTTGTCACATTGTTGTTCGCATACACGAGACATTTGACCAATTGACAAATGGGAAGACCAAGTTCGTCTACTCATTGTACTGAACACATGGTCTGTTGAGAAGTAACTTTTACCTATAATTTCCCCACGCACTTCATGAATTAGGCTGAACGCTTTACCATTATTAGAGGTACATATACGACCAGCAGTCTTAAACCAATTACTGAATCTCGCCTCCAAAGCGTGAACTGCTGAACCACGTTTACAAGCTCCCTCATTACACGGAAGTTCACATCCACATTGAATAACTCTTGCTATCCCCCAGTACGTTACTACCAAGTTCTCCGACAGATACTTATTCGGTTCCTGCGTGCCACAGCTTCAACACCTGATGTCAGCATCTACAATACAACACACTCGCCTTCGCACAACACTTTAAAACTCAGCCCTTTAACAGAGACACTAATTCAGCTACTCCCCAAAACATCTTAGAAGGTCACCTACAACGCTCGTCGATATCCCTCACTTGGACTCACCAGTGTTGCCCAAATAGTCAGAAGCAGGTGGTGTTCTTGGCAGGTGACGACTGTGAATGATTTCCACAGTGTCACAGCGATAGATTTCGGGTACGAACGTCAATTTCTTTTTCTTCAACTCGCGAGGATCAGTAATACTGACAGACACTTGTGTGTCTATCGGCAAAACGACAGCGGCATCGCTGACAAATTGGAACGTTAGAATAAATTCAGGAAATGAGAAAGATGGGTATTTTCACTCACATGAATATCGTGGTTGAAGTGATTTCAAAATTGAGAAATTCTCCTTCGATAGCAAAATAATAGTTGCTAATTTTTCAGTGTAGCGTAAATTCAATTTTTCCCTAAAAGAAAAGTTTATATTGCACATTAGTTTGGGCTGGTATCCCGAACTATCAAGATAGGTTACAACGTACCCTGAGTTATAACGAAAGACTTAATCATATGCAAAATAAAGTTTCAATAATGCTCTCCCTGATGAAGCATTATGAAGCCCTTATACACCGGTTGTCGACTGGAGTGACGAATGTCGACACTAGGTTCGACACCCACCTGGAGATCGCTCTGAAAACCCCTAGATCTAGTAAAATTATTTAAAATGGCTTATGGCTTGCTGCTTGTGGGAACGAGCATAGGAATGTAGTCATTATCGCTACCGTGTTCTTTTTCGTAAGCTTTCAGAAATTTCTTCTGTTGAGCCTGGTTATATATCTCACCTATTGCACCTAGAAAGTTCAAATTGCTCGCAAATTGAACCTTATGAAATTCTATGAAGTACCTAAACTATGGAAAAATTCACACTTTCAGGATCAGTATCCCATATGTATCACTTGATACTGCTGCGATGGACATCACCTCGCACCTTGCAAGTGAATGTTGAGTCCAAGCAGATCAAAGATGATATATCCTAAATGGGTGGAGTGCACCATTACGTAAATTACGTCTTTTTGTCACTTTTTGCATTTATTTAAAATTATTGCTGAAGTCTTGGTTGAAATATACTTTACTGGTGCTTACTTCGCAGAGCGTCCTATGCACAGCTTTCATGTCAGTCTCATTAATAGAACTTTTTGTGACGGGAAAAACTATTTTTTGAAAGGTTTCAACGCATAGAAAAAGTTACGTGGAAAGATATTCCCACAGTTTCTAGGGTAACTCAACGTAACCGACGGAAACTCTACGGAAATTATAGTCCCATTTTCACAAATTCTGATTACTTTTAAAATGCGTTAAGTTATGTGAAATTAAGTAACAACACTATCCTAATCTAAGCTAATCTAACATAACAACGTAGCTTTAGGTAGCATACGTAACCGGCAGGAAACACAAGTGAGCTGATGACAATATAATATATTTGAACTCAAGTTTAACTATATTCCATTGTCATGCACTTTTCGAAAACAGGTTTCCATCACTTTACACAAAAAGTTTTATCCCATGAGATTGGAATGAAGGATTTACGATGAGTAAGACGCTCTATGCAGTGAGCAGAAGTAACGTGAATATCAGTCAAAATTTTCTATAGTAATTTGGAATGAAGTGCAAAAAATGTCAATAAGACGTAATTCACACAAAGGTACACTCTGCCCTTTCGCGAAAACTCATTTTTGATCTGCCGGGACTCGAGCCCTTCCATGCAAGGTGTGAGGTGAAGTTCATAGCTACAATATCAATTGCTGCACAAATAACCCCGATTAAAGAAATGAAATTTATTCATAATTTGGGCAGGTCGCAGAAATTTATAAACTTTAAGCTTCAAATTGCGAGGAATTTGAAGCCTCTAGGTACAATAGGTAAGAAATAAGCTCCAGTTCAATTGATGACATTTATAGAAATATAACAAAAAAAACATTGACGAGGAGGGGCTCTTCCCTCTACTCGTTGTTATAAAAAAGAATTGTTAGTTTAACTGTTTGCAGTAGGAAATTTAACAAGCTTTACTTTTCCAGTAATTTTGATTTTCTATTCCCAATAGGTGGAAATGAGACCTGGTTCAATGCAAGACATTTCTGAAATAATAACAGAAACACAGTGGTGAGGAGAGCCTGCTTCCTTTTTCCGAAATTATATTTTCTATCATTGTCGGCATTAGAAAATTTAAACATATTTAACTTGTGAGTAATTTGAAGCTTCTTGAGGCAATAGGTGGAAAATGAGACCTGGTTCAACGGGAGAGGCTTACGAAAGCATTGGAAAAGACACGGTGGCCAAGAGGGTCTCCTTCCTCTGCTCGTTGAAAGAAAAATAATTTTCCCTATTAGTTAATTGCCCTAGAAAATCTGATAAACCATTATATGCAAGTAATTTAAAGTTTCAATTGGCAATATGTAAAAGAAAAACAGACGCAATGGGAGAGATTCTTTGAAGTACTTCTAAAAAATTCCCCGTGTGGGTCAAGCATATTTTTTAGGCCGTCTATTTATCCTCTTTTTCGGTTGAAATATAAATTTTTAATAGGGTACGTTTATAATTTATTGAGCTTTCCTTTGAGATTAATTTGAGGTTCGATGTGTGATAGATTATTTATAAGATCATGATAAAAAATTTCCTAATTTCCTTACCTATAGATTTTTCCTTCAGATTCCAGGCGTTACAATGTTTTTTGGAACAGTTTTGATTTTTACAAAGCTCTGACAGTCGTCCGCTCTTTAGCAATCAGTTTGAATGCTGGCATCTAAACCCTCTCAGCCTCTGAGGCGCGTGGGCCTGCTGGACCCGGTGTCCTCATTAAATTGAAGGAAGAAGAAGAAGCCCTCTCAGCCACCATCATGACCTACGCTGCCAAAATCGGGATTAAAATATCTGAAGTTTCAAGTTCCCTTGAGTTCTCGTAGGAAGATGTGAAAGTCAGGTAAAAATGAAGAGTGCTGTTCAATCAGTTGTCGTTGAATGTTCCTTAAACCAGAACGTTATCTGTGAAAATTTGATGGGAAATTGTGTGTGTCATGGTTTAATTATTTTCACCGGTCAATAGGAGGTGCTTGTGATAGGAAAATAATATTACGCGAACTAAGGCTTATCAATTGTGACTATTAGTATCATGTGCTAACAAATATTACTGAGAAACAATTTCAACAATAAATAGAAACTTGAAGCCGATGTTACGAATTAGGTCTCATTGTCCCAAAAATACTCGGCAATTTAAAATCTTGCGACATTGGGCACGGTATGTCGTGTTTTGGATGAAACATTGTGCTTCACAAGCTCGTGATTATTTTTTTACTGCCGTCAAAGATAGCCACATTTTAATACATTTTTAATGCTAGTTGACATCAATTATTTGAATGATTCGGGTACAAGTAAACATCACTTTTAAGAAAAGAATTTTGAGCAGAGGCAACTCTGTGGGTAAACAAATTCTCATTGCACTTCTGATGAGTGGTGCCTAACATACGTCGACAGAGTTTGAATAACATTTACATCCATAAACATCCTGGAATGGAATTAACTTAGGCGTCCTAAACTTCTTGAGTCTGGTGGTCTTCAGCAACCCTTCAAATTTCTTCCTGTGATCATCTTAATCTGAAACTGCTGATGCTATGAATCTCTGGCGCAAAGCACAGTTCCTTTATGAATGCCCACACGTTTTACTGTTGATTTTCAATACCTTACAACTACTGACGCGAGTGGGATTTGAGGTTTAAGCTTCCTTTTCCAGGTGAAACACTCCGTGGTTACGTGAGAATAAGTGCCAGAGGCGGGTGTCGAACGAGCTTTTAATTCTCTACGTTAGCTAGTGGGCCACGGAGTTGTTCGTTCACTATGGAGCCCGTCACAAAAGTGAGGGTGTTTCATGAATGACGCAGAATTTGAATTCGACAATACTTTTGTACCTTGAAGTTTAAGGGCATGCTGTTATCATGTTTGATGTCTCATTTCACCCGATTGGTATTTTCTTAGAATAATTATTTGGTATTTTACACAGCAGCTTACCACTGAGCAAAGCGTTCTCATCGTGAAGACACGGTGTTCAAAGTCGGCGCACTTCTTGGAACATCCGAAGTATAGCACGCGGATGAATAATTTCTTACATTACCCAACACGTTTCCGCCGGAGGAACTGAAGAGTATTAAAAGAGTTCTTCTGCGAAGTGATGTTTGATCAGAACACTGTCTAGATGATAATTTTGAGCTCATGAAGCAGAAACAAACAGTAATGTAGCAGGTTTCAGATATTGCTCAAAGTTTGTTTTTGTACACAACTTGAAAAGAGTTAACTCTTCGTCTCTACGCACAAATGCTTCACAGAACAATATTTCAGTTTCGCGCGAGTTTCACATTTGACATGAATTCATGACACATCACACAGCGTAGCTAAGTAATAGCATTTTTTA
>VOMN01130368.1:0-11960 GCA_014899125.1 Orchestia grillus | reverse complement strand
AAAACGGTAATAAAATTAACCAAAGTTATAATTAAGCAAATAAATGCTTAAAGGAATCATCATTAAGAAAAAGAATGATTCTTAAATCATCAAATTCGATCATGATCAACTAACAAAGCAAAAAATGTTAAAATAAAGTGCTAGTACAAGTTCAGAATCAATAAAGATTTAAAAAAGCTAGTCAACAAAAAAGTTTACATTAGATGAGCTTGCACATATCTTATTGAATGAATACTAACCTGCTTCTGAAATTGTTAACTTTTAGTAATTGAGGAACTCTCCATATGTGCAGATGAAAATGTTTAAAGAATGCATATATTTTGGAGAGGTTGTATAGAATATGATGCAAGGAATAGGTGTGATGTTGTATACTAATGGTAGAGTGTATTAAGGGTAATGGAATAGAAATGTGAAGGAAGGTAGTGCATATTAAAAGTTTCCTAATTAAGGGGTTTACAAAGGTACCTATAAGGCAGGAAAGCCGTAAGGACATGGGACATATAGATGGGAGAGCAATGAGCTTTATGAAGGGCAGTGGTCTAAGGGATTTAAGCATGGTTCGGGAATATGGAGAGGTGCTAATGGAGATTCTTATATTGGGGAATGGAACAACGGCTAGGTTGATGGATATGGAGTGCATACTTGGAAAAATGGAGNATGGAGACAGATATTAAGGTTAATTCAAGAAGTGTCTTAAACATGGAGAAGGTGTAGAAAAATTTGCCAATGGACATGTGTATCGAGGATCCTATGTAAATGGCAAGCCTGAAGGGTAAGGCTAATATCTATGGACTGATGGTAGCTTTTATAAAGGATAGTTTAAGAACGGATTAAGAAGCGGCAAAGGAGTATGGAAGAAAACCCAAGACTCATAGTCAGACACATATTAAGGATAATACGTCAATGACAAAAAGTAAGGTTAGGGAGTGTTTACATGGACTAATGGCAGCACTTACAAAGGTGGCTTTAAAAATGACGTTCGTCATGGATATGGAGAAATGTTTTGGTAAGATGGAAATATATTCAAAGGAGAATGGTTCAATGGCCAACAATCTGGTTAAAGTACTTTTTAATTTACTTGTTTGTAGATATGCATGCCGTACAAAACAACATTTCAAGAATTGAGTAAAACATCATCTAAGAAGAAGAAAACCTTATTAAAGAGTAAAGTGATAATGTCTTAGGCAATTTTTAACTATCTAATTCTCCAACCAAATACACAATTACGGGAACAAAAAACTCAATAAAAAGGTTATATTCAGCTTTTCAGCCATAATCTTCTGCAATACAAGAATAAGGTGTTGTTTTCAATTAAATAGAGTTTAAACCTTATTTAATGAATAATTAAGCAACAGCAAGGCTTTTGAGCAATATTACTTGTAGGGATCGAAAACCTAATCGAGTGATAAAAAGTAGAAATTAACCAAGATCTTCTTCATTTTTGGTGACTTCTTAAAATTTCTCAAAACAGCCTCCTGGTCGATCTCTTAAATCCCCACATACTCGTATGGGTTATAGTGTGTCTGCTTCATTTTCTTCAGTCGATCCAAATCATTTACTTTATCAAAAAGGTGTCCCTCAAGGCAAGAAGGTACATAGTCTGCAAAAAACAAGAAACAAAACAGCTTCTACATCCTTATACATATAATCCAAAACACCTAGAATAATGAGTGGAAACAATTTCAATCGTCGTCATCAGTGTTGGCAAAAGTAAGAACATCCACATCCATATACTGTTATAAATGTAAATTCTATTTATTCACAAAAGTCAAAATCAAAAAGACAATTATATTCAAGTTCTTCTTCATCAGTAGCTGTTCCAAGACTTATACAATCAAGTAATGGTATAAGACAAAAACATCAACAACATCATCATCAACATCATCAACAGAATTAACATACATAAGATATTAAAAGCTTAAGTCATAGAAATCGTTCACATAAAGAAGTATAAGATGAATTAAATTTATGGCAATAAGAAGTAAATTATTTAAGAAAATGTGGAAATGGTGGAAATGGAAGAGGAACAATAAGAAAGTTTAATTTTAAAGAATAAAAAAACATTGCAGCAGAAGAAGAAAAAAAATTCTTTACACGTTCTTAAAATAAATCATTGTATTTTTGATTTTGATTTTTATGCTGCTTAATAACAAAATGTATGAATAAATGAAGTCTAATTCTTTTTTTTCTAAAATAAGTCTATTTTTTTTAATAAAAACTGATTCTTATTCAATTAGTTTAGTTAGCTAGCTAGCAGCTAAATAATAAGACCTTTTATATAATTTTGAACAATCAAAAAATCTAAAATTCAAATTCTTTTTTGTTCATCTCCCAAATGAAATCATTAATAAAAATCCATTTCACTCTAATTTTCATACATTTGATAATATGTGCTTGCATATTCCTTACAAAAGTAAATACTTTGTTTTACACTTAGTATGATAACATTAACAATGCACATGTAGCTGAAGATAATTACTCATCTGCAGTCAGTTACGTTGATGCATTCTTGATAACTACAGCTGTGATGTTGGCTATACAGCTTTTGTTGGCTTCGATTGGGTTTGTGTTTGCAAAAGGANTTTTGCTGGATCTGGTCTCTATTGGAGTCAATATGTTAAAAAATAGCAAATATGATCATGTTTCATTTAACAACGATCCAACAGCAGATAGAGTCTACAATGCAGCAAATGACAGACCCTCCTTACAACCTGGAGAAAGTAGACACAGTAACAATAGATCTGAAGATGGCATCAACAGACAACCTTAAGAAAATTGATTCAAAAATTTTTTAAGAATCATAAAAAAAAATACTTACTTTTTTAAAAATAAGTTTAATATTTTGTTAATGTTCTGTTATGTCATATAATTTATTTTTTTATGTTTTTAGTTAGTTAATTGATTGGTTAATTAATTAGTTAATGAATTTAAAAAATAATATAAATACCAAAAATTTTATTTTAATTTTAATAAACTTTCTTCTTTTAGTAATCTTTAATCTTAATTAATAAAAAAATTCTTTAACTTTATTTCTTTCTTTGCTTTGCTATATATTTTGTTCATTTCATAAGAATAAAAATATAACTCTCATCAGCTAGCTGAAATCATCTACCATGCAAGATCCATTTAATTATCCTTCCATTCAAAGGGACAATACTATGTATTTGTCGACGATTAGTACAACTTTTGCATAAATTTATAGCTAAAAATGATTTTGGTGGGCGTACCTAATACTATAAGGATTCATCATTTCAGAGGAGAGATATATAAGGAACGTTGCCTAAAACGATAAGTGCGCAAAAACATTCTGGATATGGATCTCTATCAACCTTTGTATAACAAATACCTAATCGATACAAGCAAATAAAAAAAAATTCTAATCCACTTTGTGTCGATGATATATAAGGTGCACGCTCTAAAGCCCATGAATTTCGTACTACTCGGCATATTGATCCTCTCCAACCAAAATATCAACTTCCTAAAGCAAACGAAATGAGTATTGACTAAGGAAGACGTTTTATAAAGGATCCTCTTCAGGCCTAGGATATCAACATGAAAAAAA
Organism: Orchestia grillus; assembly: GCA_014899125.1. Lineage (NCBI taxonomy): Eukaryota > Metazoa > Arthropoda > Malacostraca > Amphipoda > Talitridae > Orchestia > Orchestia grillus. Next base: position 8,398 of record VOMN01130368.1, on the reverse strand, counting down.
AGCCTTTTCTAAAGTAGAGAGGGCTCTAAGTGCTAAGGGAGAAAGTTTAGGGCAGTCAGCCCAAGCAGCTCACCAAACAGCTGAACAATCCAAATTAAAGATTATAGGTATGTGTTTCTCTTATTATGTGAAGGTAAAAGACATCAATAAAGATGGAATGTTTTAAACAAAGCGTATATCTAACCCTCTCAATCCGAACTATAGCTGGAGAGATGATTAAAAGCAACCTACTCTTGTTAATAAGTAATATGGGCAGATTCCTGGAAATGGGCCCAAGCCGCTTTATCCAACTCAGATAAATAGGACTACTGACTTGTCTCTGAACTCTCGAGATATCGAGGGAACCACCTCCAATAGTGCTTTCAACAGGGCTCACTTCATGGATGTACACAATTATAACTATGTTGACAGAAAAGAACAGAGTTCCGCAATTACATGAACATCCAGGATATCGATAAGACAAATCCGTCCAGTTTGAAAAAGGGAATTTCAACTATTCGTTAAACTAACCCTTTAATGCCTAAATATAAATTTCCAGGACACTCAGAAGTTGCAAAGTAAAAATCCAAAGCAAATTGATTAAATGAAGTCTGACTGACTAAGCCAAGCCATGCCCTTTTTTAGTCCTTGGTTTTTCACCATTTTATTTAAGAGTTTTTGGTAGTCTTGTAATAAATGTTCATTTTGCTGCTTTGCTTTGCTTTGCTTTGAAAATATAAAATATTTTAAATAAACTATCATTAAAAATGAATTTTATAAATCAGAGCTAAGTGTGCTCCTTATCTAGGTTCAAAGCTTGATGACAGGAATAAGAGATGAAGAATTGTCACTTTCCTATTTGTTTGTGTAATTGACGGCCATTGACCTTTCGTACGGATTACTGGGTACATACTCCTACTCTTAGCTCTACTAGTGAACAACCATGTTCTTTACTGTGCCCATGCTTGGTTTGGCTTTAGAATTCCTACCTGATCTATGTCCTCTTATGTCATTCCTTTTCACATAGTTCGACACTGGATTCGAAGTTTTAGATTTTTCGTTTCCGTAGTTGACAGCATTGTTTAATGAGGATCCTTTAGCCCTTTAAGGCACTGTTTTGGAAGCGTTTCTCTTCTTTATGCTCACTTTAGCCGACCCCTACTCATTGCTCTCGCGCATGATGTTTTGCTTCTTGATTCCGTTTACACAAGATTTCTTCTTGAACTCTTCCTACTTTTCTGAGTTGCAGAAGCTCTCACAGAAAAATATGATATTGTTCTTCTCTTCCTCTCCGATTATCACTTCCTTGAGCTCCGCTTCGTAGTTTAAAAGCCGTTTGACGTTACTGTATTGGTAGTAGGACTCCTTGCGTTTTGCCTTTTTGCTTATTAGGCCCTCCTGAGCAAACAACTTGAGTAGAATGTTGTTAGCTTCTAACAGCTGGTCTTTTCGAGCCCCAATGCGAGACTGAGTTCCCACCAATTTGGCCTATAACTCCTCCTCAGACTTCTTGTCAAATCCCAAGTACTTAAGAAGGAACTAATTGGATTTTGTGAAGATCTCGAAAGGATTCATGGAGCTTGTAAACCAGATAATGATGCACAGAGCAGAAGGCACAAACTGACTGATTCCGATGTCTTATCTGAGTATGTATTTGGAAATAACTAAAAAGTAGAGACTACCCGCTCCAAAAGAAGCAGCCCCACAACTGAGGCAGAACATTGCGAAATCAAAGATTTGGATTTAGGTTAGTTCTGGTATTCGGCATCTTCTAAATAAAATGTATTTCATAATGATGAGAAAGCCTGAAATGTTGATGATAGCAAACAGAATGACGATGGGCTCCAAATGGCAGTAAAACAGTGTGTGAAAGATAGCAGTTGTCATGTAGACATAGCCACCAGCAATGGGAAAGTCGGGGCCTTCGTAGTAAGAGAGCACGGGCTTGATCTCGTCAATTGTATCAACTTCTCCAACAACTTCACATAAATTTCTAATCGCCATGTTACGAGTGACTTTTAGAGCAAGAACTAGCTTCTTGGCGTAGTAGAAAGGATTGAGTACGTAAAAGAATGTCATCATGATGAACATAATGAACTGATAGATGACCACATTGCCACTCATACCTCCAAATCCGTATATCTTGCTATCGTTAACAAAGAAGTTGAATATCAGTGGAGACACGATCACATTAATGACCTGCGCCGTGATACTCAGTTTCATAAGCGAAATAATAGAATCTGTCTTTGTGTTGTTATACTCTAATACAACAAGGTTACCAAGAGTGATCCAGATAATGCGGTTGAAACACTGAATCATGACTGCGTTCAGATACTGGTTTGAATCTTTTAGCAGCGGAGATGTTCTCAGCAAATGAATCAGCGTATATGAGCATGCTAGCACCAAGATGGCACCTGCCAAAATTAGCAAATATCGCACAAGGCTGAACTCTTTTTAGCAGTTTAACCAGATCATGTCAGATGGTTAGGCTGCCCGGTTGATTTTGATCTCTTTGTCTTTAAATGTCAGCTTTTTCGACTCACAGAAAAAAGCCTAAATCGCATTTTTGTGCAGATCAGCGCTGAAATATGACAGAAATTATTTCTGTTGCTCGTTGCTTTCGAATTCTATCAAAGCGCATGTGGTTGACAAACTTTTTCTGAACTCCTTATCTTGGAGAAAATTATTCCTAAGGTTATTAAGTTAAGTGTATCGGGTGATCAGCTTGGCTTTAAGTAAGAGGTATGACTAAACCTTTCCTTATTTGATCTTGCATTCGACGGGTAAGTTTATTCGCTTCTAAGAAGCTTTTCTCACTCTGATATTTTCAAGAACCGAGGAGCGTCGGGCGTTGCTTGAATTACTCGAAAACTTCTTAGACAAAGTCATTACTTATTTTGCCTAATCTATTTTAATAGAAGCCACTCTTTGAGAGCTTTTTCTTTTACTTGCGGGTCCAACTTGAGCATTTTAATCAAAGTCTTAAAGGCATTTGCATATTTAATAGCTCAGGTTCAGAACTTCATTAATGATCCTGCGAGTATCTTCCATGTTGTAGATTAGCTGCACACTTCTAAGTCCGAGTTAAACATCCGGCTAAATATCGCTGTCGAATCCTATGCCTTTAACGAAATGATTTGCTGACTATTCTTCGACGCTTTCAGGAGTTACAATTTATCTCGTGTTCCACAGTTATTTCACATACTCGATGAGATCGTACTAGTTATATACTCCAGAAGGCAGATCGTCTATACGAACTGTGTAGTCCGAGGCACTGTCTAGTAACTAGTCAATCTCCTCATTTTTACTGTCACCGAGGTGCTTAATAAATTTTACACTAAAGATCCAAATCACACACATCAAGAATCCGATCCATTGCTGAAACTGAACCAGAATTTCATTGTATATTTTACGTTTAAAAGACGTGATTTCGGCTAAGAAGCAAAAATATATTTCAATGCCAGTTTAATGTTTGCAGACTTACCAGCAATAGTTAGTGTCTGCCATCAAAAAATTAGTTGAAATCGAAAATACCCCATACGTCAAGAAAACAAGAAAAAGAGTCCATCGCACCTGCCTTAAGTAAAAAAAAATAAGGAGTACTCCCGGACCCAGAAAGGTCAGGTCCTGCTCGTCCATCGTGAGAGGAAAGGGGTCACCCTTGCCTCGTTGACATCCGCATTAACAAAAATTGTCAGGCTATATTTGAGATGGTTGCAACATAGAGGTACTATTAAACAGGTTAGCCTCTTTGTGCAGAATAGCTATTTCTTGTATTTCATCACACTGATCCTAAGAAATTACTTCTGTCTCGTTGAAAGGAAAAAAGCTCTGTAGAGTGGCCTGCCTTTTCTCGCTGATCTGTTTGACATCAGTGATGAATTCAATATCGGTTTATTCACCCTGCACGACCGAGTCTACCTTGGTAAAGTGAATTGCTTATTTTAATTATAGGTTGGTCTTTTTCTGCTCGATTTTGTTGAGCAGAACTTATTTTTTCATCATTTCCTTTATCAATTTACGATAGAAGAAGACTTTTAATTAATGCGATTTCTAAATAATAGAATTTTAAATACAAAGCAAGCACATTTTCGTCAAAAAAAAATAGTACCATTGCAAAACTAGATTATTTTTTATCATAAATACTATCTATATCCCAATTGCCTATTTCGCTCGAAAACACATAAAATCAGCACGAAACAATCTCCCAAAAAAAGGATAATGGAATCGTCTATTTAAAAATGAATCTAAAAGGATTAATAGTTTTATAAATTTGGAAAAATGGAAAGTTCTTTAAAAAACAGTAAAAGTCTATCAATATTGAAATATGGGTACCAAAAAGTGGATAATTCGATCATATTAGCTGCTTGAAGTAGAGCAAAATTCAGCTTTGTTGAAGGTAGGTACATTTTGTTATGTTTTGTGACTGTTATTATAAAAAAGAAATTTATCTATGCATATGTTTAGAACTTCTATGAACCAATTTAAACATTTTATTTAATATTTTTGTTTTTGTTATATTTATGGTTTAATTCAAAAAATAGTCATAATTTATATTCTGTTTTTTGTATGTTTATATTTTATAACATAAATATAACTTTTATATGTTGTAATTTAATAAATATCTTTAAACACAATAACAAACAAACAAAACAATCAAAACAATCAAAAAAACATATCATCCATCACAATCATCAAAACTAATAAATCAATAATGAAACACTTAATCTTTAAACAATTATATTATTTCTCTTTATAAGCAACAACAACAACAACAACAACAACAATAGCTAATAAAATAAATAAAACTGTTTATTCTAATGGTAGTAAATGTATATTATCATTATCACAAATGATAGGTACATGTTTCTTTTATATCAAAGGTGGGAATAGAAAGTATATTGATCCATTTATGAATAATTTCTATATACATGCACATCAATATTATGTTCCTGGTAGTAAAGAACCTTCTACAGTGTTGAGATAAGCTGAAAGTCGTTTGAAAGAGAATTAAGAGAGACTTCTGAAGAATGTTATAGAAAATCAACAAATTATTAGATGTTTAATATCGCCTTAAATAATGAGAAAATAAATGAACTTGAATATAAACCTGTTGAAGAAGAACCCTTTGTTGAATCATCTTATTCAGTTATCATCTTAAAACAAGTATAAGCTTTTAACTCCTCAAATTATTATAGTAAGTTGTTGTTTATATCTAACTTTCTTTAGAATAGTAATCTTCATCGCTTATAATAAACCAATTAATAAAACGAATAAAACTCATCATCATCTGAGTAGTCAAGCAAATAACCAACAAAAATTTAAACAATTTAGTAAATTAACCCTTAAAAAAGTAAACAACATATTCTCAATGAAGATATATAAAAAAATTTGAGTAAAAACATAATTGAAATATAAAAATTATTTATTGATGGATTGTCTCTTAATTTAAGTTATATGTTATCAAATAGAAATTTGTTTAATGATGATAATGCTACTGAGAAAAGCACTGACACATCAAAGAATAAAAACATTTGGCTAAAATCTATTTCTAAAAAATCCAAAGCTATACACTCTAACATCGTTTTGAACAATTTTAGATTCTAATAGGTTTTGTACGAACAAGGATATAAAATGCAACATATTTTTCTGTCCAGTTATAACGCTAAAAAGTAGAAGATAGCTCTTTTTGAAAACAATTAAGCCTACAACATACAATAAGTAATCAACATACTTAAAATGATTGACTTTAATGGAAAAATAGTACTTGATTGTCAAAAGTAAGGCTAAGGTACCATGGAAGAATTCATACAAAATGTTGAGTATTTAGACAAAATTTTCAAAGAAAATGGTTTTAAAAAGAAAGAAATTGATAATTTAGATGATAACACAAGTTATATATCTGCTCTTTGACAACAGATTATTCTTTTTATGATTTATTTAATATTAATTGATTAATTAACTAACTAACTAAAAATCTAAATTTTATTCACTCTATTCCTACCATGAATTAAAATTTTTTGTTTGTTTGTTTAAATTTCAAAAAGTAATCTGAAATTACCGTTTTTTATTACATTATTTTTTTTATGGACGGGCTGACTGTATTAAAATTGCTTTTTAATTTAATAAATAAAATCTTTTCTATTAATTTGGAAGATACAATGTACTTACTTACTGGTTCTGTTGTATATTTATTAAAGTTCATAAGAAAATAGGAATGACAACAAACTTTTCTTGCTAGTCAAGCACGCCTCACTCTAAGTATTCAATAAAGAGCTTTACCCCGACTATTGTTCCAAGTGCGGGGATTGACTAAGCGAATCACAAATAGTAGTTTTAGTTGAAGCAGTCCACTTCTTAAGTTTAAAATATTCAACATGGAATATTTCAATCTCATGAATAAAAAATTCAGGCCACCTATAACTTTCAGTCACTGTTCCGGAAGAAAAGTCACTTGTATACTATGCACAAAAACAAGAAAAAACAGCAGTCTAAGAAATAGTAGCCTATTGGCAAAATAGAACACCATAGAGTTCGCTAAGGAAATGATGCCAATTTCTCACAGGAAAAGAATTTTCATAGAGGACACTGGTCTACTGAGTAGAACAAGAGGTATCACTGGTTTTTGGAACTGCACAACAACCATTTCATTAACAAAAAGTTGAGGAGGACAGATAAGATTTTTAAGGCGATGTCTTCTTTCGTTGGGACTCGGTAGGCTGAACAGTGCAGAAGTCACCATCAGAAAATGTAGAAAAAGTACCACAACTTTTATCGCATCATAATCAAATTCCGCATCGAACATTATGGAAGCAGTTCGACTGATGCCATTCAGCAAGACTTGGAATAAAACGGCTTTCTACCTAAAAAAACTATGTTCAATAAAGATATCCACAACTTAATCGATCAAAGCCAACTGAAGACTATGGAATGCATATAAGATCAGATGCTTTATAAGCAGAAAATTCTCGAATAGAATAGCATCGTTGACTAATAAAACGAATAGGTTTAAGGATCCCAACCTTTCATGGGAGTCTAAAACAATATCTAAGACAATTTAGATTCTAAAAACCTAATCAATTATACCAGTTCTAATGGAAACAGTAGTAAAAAGTTCCCTAGATATGCCTCTCAGCACACAGGAAGCGAGATACTCGAGCAATATGAGCAAGAGTCATTGAGAGAAGCTAAGCAGCAAATTCAAGAAAACTAACAATAAGGACACCTGTTTTTTGGAGAAAACTATGAAAAATCTTTAAATTTTAAACTTTACTGAAATAAAAGCTGCGTCTGAAGCTTACTGTTCTTCTATAAAATAAATTAGATTTAATCATTCTTTAAGTCGGATTGATGATGATCTTGTTCAAAATGTATATTATTTTTTATTTAATTTTTTTAAAAAGGGGGATTTATATATTACATACACTTGCACTTAGGTATCTTATTTATTTGTTATAGACTAAGTTTAAAAATGTTTTGATATTATATTTAAGCTATCAAAAGAGCAATGGTTTTCGCCTCGCAAGACTAGTCTCATGACATATCTCGGCTATTTTTCAACTGTTAGCCCTGTAAAAATCATTCAGTTGTCCTTTAAAGCCCTGTTGAATAGTCTCAGTGTAAGTTTTGCCTTCTGACTGCAAATGAAAGTCGATAACTACTAATCTCTCCTTGTGGATGTTCAGGTTCCATGAAGTATGTACATCAGAAGTGCCTTAAAAAATGGATCTAAACGGTTTAGAAAAAAATAGCAGCTGAGGATCAAAATATCTTGATTTTCGACCATTTTGTGCGTTAATCAAAAGTTACTCACATAATTACATGTTCTTTGTGTGCCAAGGTCATAAATTTAGAAAGTGGACCAAATTCGATTTCAATACTGCTTCAAGAGATTCTATTAAGTTTCTATTGGCTTTTCAGCTGGGTTTCTAGACTCAAATACTACGTCTGCATTTCAATAATCGGCTCATTGGCCATGGGTTACTACTTCTGGCACTTTGTTTATCAAGGTTTTCTAATGTTTTCTCAAAAATAAGTTGGAAAATATGGAATTCTATTATGCCTCATTGTATTGTCCTTATTAGTATTAGGACTGAATACTACATTCATTTCTATTGAATGGAATTAAGAAAACATACATCTATCAATTCCATGGCTTCGTGAAAAAATATGAAAACTCAATAAAATTGCAGAACTGACTGTTAATGGAATGTAAATTATTAATCATTATTGGAAATAAATAAATAATAAAATTTAATAAATATGTTAAAGAATCTGATTTTTTACAAAATTATTTAAATATCAAAATCATGCATTCCATTACTTGCTAGCACCTTTACTTTTGAGATATTATACAACTCTTTTTTTCTTATATTTTTCAGCTAAATTTAGAGGGGTTTGTTTGTCATTGTTGACCTAT
>VOMN01130361.1:0-12222 GCA_014899125.1 Orchestia grillus | reverse complement strand
CAACAGGGCCCCATTCACACGAAGGCAACTCACTCCAGAAATAAATTCTTGCATTCGAATTTCGACGTGCCACCTTTAATTTTAGGCGAGTTACTTTTTAAAATTGCAACCAGGCAAGAAAATAAAGGTTTAGGCATTCGTCGGTGCTCGTCAACCCGCTTGCTTGACTCGCGTCGGACGATGCTTACATTTGCAGTCCTGATTAGAGGAAAACTGCACCGACGTGTAACACTCGTACGGATACCGAAAAACTTCGCCGAAGTTCACTCTAGAGGCAGCGAAGTCTGCTGGAGGGTGTCTATTAATCTCACAGTTTTGTAGACGTGAAGTCAGACAGACACCGTCTCTGAGGGGTACGAAATTAACGACCGAATCAGAGGCCCGAGCTGCCATCCAAACATCATGAGCTGCCGGCCGCAGGAATCGGGAGGTAATGCACGAAGTCGTACGTGTGGCTTACACTTGCGGTACACGAGAATCGTGTAGGTCCTGTATATTAAAGGTCCTTTGACTAATGATGTACTCTATCGTACGACCGAACTGTATTGATGAGTTTATCATTCGATAACAGTTGGATTATGAATCACGGAAGACTGAGGCTTCATTCATCGTTCGTCTCCGTATTAATGGACATCACTTCTATTATGAGTCATGAAATGATGAGTTAATCTTACACGAATATATCACACACAATGCTCAGTTTGTAGATTAATCATGGCTACCAACAAATCTTTAAATTCAGAGACTATTTAAGTAGGTCAATCGAGTCCACCAATTAATGTTCACAGACAGAGGCGAGATCTGTAGATCAATCGTCGATCCCTAGCTTGATAGAGTTGATGTGGCGTTTCGTCAGAGATTTATGGCAGTCGGATCTTTAATAACAGTTCTCTAATTGCCATCAACAGGACTAGGGCAAACTTTTTTGGCCTTCTCAAGAAATGGTCTGCCAGTCTGTCCGAATGACCGACCTAGTTACGAATTGTGGCTGTTTGCGTGTGGCCAGTGATGCTTATTGGCATGGGATATTTTTCGTTGTTTAATGGATATCAAGATGTAGCCTCTACTTTTTTAATTTTCGAACGAAATGAGTAAGACTAGCCCCATGAGCCGTGAAAAGAAATCACGATGAAAAATAGAAGTGCATTTAATCGTTGCTTGAGCGTTGTTATAGTCAAACCAACGTAGCAGTTACTGAGAGACACATTGTTCCTTGTTACATACAAACTGGTACACCACATTCGCTCTTTCTAGACTACTGACCACTGATCTGGAAATATAATTCTCCACCAAGAGATCGCTGATTTTGCTGTTTTTATAGCAAGCACAGATTTTAATTTTCATTCCGTTATCAGTTGGTTCCGCAGAAGATTTTATCGCATAGGGTGTTCATAAAGTCTCTTCACCATAACAAAAATTTATTACAAATGCAATTGATAAGATATTTTATTCAGATTTGTTCCATTGTATTCAGTGTTTATAAAAGTGTTCCATCTCATTCAGCATTTGTGTGTTTCAGGTTTCCTGTTTGTAGAAGAGGTGATGTTGAATGAACCCATAAAAAATGGCTACCCCCCAAAAGAAGACGCGAGGCATCTCATGGTTAATCGAAACTAAATCGGATAGGCAGACTCAGCGAAACTACAAAACTGTATCGTAATATCCTGTGTAGAACAAAGATACGGGACATTACTGACCTAAAGCAAAGGATTTCTGATGCCATTGCCACAATTGATGAGGCTTTACTACAGCAAACATGGTAAGAAATCTAATATAGTCTTGATGTGCTTCGGGCAACTAACGGTGTCCTCGTAAAAGTCTATTAAATGAGGTAAAAAACTTTAATAAACGCTGAATGTAATAGTCCAAATTTAAATAAAATATTCAATTATTTACATTCGTAATAAATTTTTGAAATGGTAAAGAGACTTTATGGACACTCTGCATTAAAAAAAACACGTTCATCTATTCCATGATTGGGGTACGTTTGATTTTCATAGAATGTACAGGTATTACGGGAATTATAACCATTTGTGTTGTCATTTCTAGAATTTAATTAAGAAACCCGTTAATTTTATCGTCGGCTAAACTATTGAGAAAAAATTATTCTTTAGCCATCGTTTGACTCTACGTACTTCGGTAGAAAATTTGACCAAGTACTACACACTCTAAGCTTCATTTAACCGGCTGTTAATTACTCCTTCACAGGTTCATTACATTCTTAATTAATGGGTTCTTCTACTTGGGACGGCTTAGTGTAGCCTAATCTTTCCAATGAACCATTCAAAGCTTCAACAAGTTTTCCTGTACATTAGTTTCAAACGCAAATCTCAACAGTGAGTTATTCATCATTAAATTCTGCCAAACCTTCAACTCGTCAACAATTTCCACTTCCACGAAAATGTCGTCTACATATCTACAATGAAATGATGGTCTAACGGGCATCATGCTAATTACCTAGTTTTCTAAATAATACCTATAAAAATTAGCGAACGTTGGCCCTAATTTTTTCAGAGCCCTTGGTACAGTACCGGAAAAACTCCATATTTAGGTGTACTGGTTGACATCTCGTATGGTCCATTGCAGAGATCAGTGTACACTGAGCCTTCCCATGCAGGAGAAACCATTAATTATGAATTTGATGTTGCGCAGATGTACAGAGGAGGAGTAATTAGCACAGGGTTGGGAAGAGCTTCGCAAGTGTGGAGTATCTGGGGGAATTTTCATACTGAAGTACTGAGAGCGAATGGATTGCTAATAAACAATTTTTCCCCAATCTTTAGTCGACGATCAAATTAATAGGTTCCGTAATCGAACTGTAGAAATGATAACACTAGTGTTCATAATTCCCATGATATCTGTACATTTAATGAAAATCAAATGTACCCAATTATACAATAGATAAACGCATTTTTACAAGTATAATAAAATCTTTTGTGGAACAAAATGATAACGATATGATAATAAATATCTGTGTGTGTTATTTAAACAGCAAAATATTAGCGATATTTTAGCGAAGAATAAAATTTCCAGATTAGCGGTCGGTAGTCGAGAGAGGGTCAATGTGGTGTACCAGTTTGTTAGTATCGAGGGAGAATGTGTCTCTCAATAACTGCTACGTTGCTTTGACTACGATGACGCTCAAGCAATGATTTAATGAACTTGATAATCAGGTTCTATCTAGCATCATTTTTGTATTCACTATAGTTGTAAGTCTTATAGTGATGACCTGTATCCTGATACAACAATATCCCTCAACGATGAAAATAAACTGATTAATTATACCAACAAGGAGCAGGAAGCACAGTACAAGTATGACGAATATGACAACGAGTATGCCCCGTTTGACAACAAGTATGCCCAGTATGGCAACGAGTATGCCCAGTATGACAATGAGTATGCCCAGTATGACAACGAGTATCCCAGTATGACAACAAGTATGCCCAGTTTGACAACAAGTATGCCCAGTATGACAACGAGTATGCCCAGTATGATAATGAGTATGCCCAGTATGACAATGAGTATGCCCATTATGGCAACGAGTATGACAATGATGCTAGATAGAACCTGATTATCACGTTCGCAAAACTCTTGCTTGAGCGTCATAGAAGTCAAGCCAACATAGTCTCTATGACAGTGAGTAACGTACGCATCGTTAAAGTAAAGCAAGGTTGTATCGTCAGAAATTGGAATGACACAGAAACATCGCCACACACATTGACTGGAGTGATGCTGTGGGGAGACGGATGGAGCTCCCGTTGCCCGCCTGCCTGAGGGTGGGTGATGTGCCCTCACTGAGGGACGGTGTGTCTGTGAGGGCAACATCTGCGTCCCGACAGGCTCATTAGAGGCATTGTTCCTTGTTTTTACTGAACACGTCTACTCGGGTCACGCAAAATGCCGCCTCAGAAATGTGTGTGTTACAATTTTAATGTACACTGTACGTATTGTACGCATGGGTGTATTGGTGAGTTAATCTTTGTAGGTTAAAGAGGTTTGTTGTTGCTTGATTATGGGGATATATAACTATATATTAGTTAAAACACGATGCGCCCGTTTGCAAATACTACGGGTTAGCTAAAAAATAACTTTAAAGTCGCCTTATCTTTTTTCTAGTAAAGTCTGTACTGTAGATTTTTTAGCCAATATGTGAATTTTTTATTGCAAAAGTAAGCGCGCATTTTCACAACTATTTTTTTAAGAGAGAATGAGGCATGCACGTGAAAATTAAGGTAAATTGTCTTACTGTCATAATTTTACCCAAAAACTAAGCATCAATTCGGGAAGTTCCTTCGAGTTCCCGCTCAAAAAAATCGTGTCGGTATGCGAACGCACGAGTGCATCAACGCATGAGCGCACGAGCTCATGAGTGTACGAGCTCAAGAGTGCGTGAGCGCACAAATGCATGAACGTCCGAGCGCACGAGCGCAGTGAGGACGATAGGACGGCGGCAGATGTGCGCGGAGGGGCACCGCTCGCTCGACCGTCCCTCACCCCAGCGACGGCCGCCATTGTGTCGCAGGCCGCACTGCACCCGCGGCGGAATTGTGTTCGGTCCACATGAGTGGTAGAAGCCGCAGCATTCATCAGAAATGATGGAATGGCCAATAAATGATCGATTTTCATTCTTACGATTGAGCCTCGTATCATGTAAAGTTTCTCTCGTGTAAAAAATAATAGGGGTGAGCTGATTTCCTTAGAGCTGTTCAAGCATTTTCACTCATGTTCAATTGTTATCTAAGAATTTTTAAAGCATTTGGAAGGAAAAATTTGAGCACTAGAAAGATAATCGCTTTTTGGCTAGGATAATCATCAAGTATCCTTCATACTATTGCAATTAATAAACATCCGTAACTACTGAATGCCCTCGCATGCAACTCAACTATTCGGGATGTGAACGAAACTTGAATCGTTCCTTTAAATTTCATTGCCTCAAATTTTAATAGACAAATTTCTTTTTAAAGTTAGCATTTCGAATGTAGTGACATTTCTCCGCATTTTATTTATTCCTTTCAAAGATCCCGTACATTTAATCAATAGATAAAAAGATGTGTGAACATGACGCTTGTACAACTAAGTTTGCTCACACACTGCTGAACATATCAATGCTGTAAATTGCTCTTAGCCTAACTATGAAAAAAGATCTCATTTGCTTCTTATGTAACTTCTCGATTAAGTCAAACTTCTTGCACGCCGGAGAAATTATTGTTCAATTACAGCTTATAGACGGCAGCGTCGCCTGTAAAATTGATGCAAATCTCGTTCTGATTTCACAATTCCCCTTTAACAAGCGGTAAGTGCACATAGGTGCTAGCAACAGCACGAGTGTGAGAGAGGGCGTGCCAGAGGTGTGTATCAGATACAGGCATCGCTACACGCTCGCTACGAGCCTACACACCGGCACCACGTGTACCTGATACAGGTTATCAAGAACATGCTCGGCGCGACAATACGTCTCCCCAAACAATATAGTTCTTTCACTTACAGTCTAAATTTGTTTTCGCTGGCCTAATTCGGGCCGGGCAATTTTCTGATGTTCAAAAAAGGCAAAGTTGGAGTTTCTGTCAGACAAACGCTTTCATTTTACTGCGCTTCGTCGTTAGCTGATTTGCCTTGGGAGTTTTTTCTCTATCGTATGGTCTAAGAGTGAAGATATAGACAGGCACCCTTGTCTTGATTGTGTTCTGAATGCTGTATACAAGAAAACATTGATGTATTTCTTTACAGGCCAAATGAGTAGCAGCTTTAACTTTTTATAATTGATCATCTATTAGTCGAATTAAAAACGCACTGGCACGAATGAAAGGTGAAGATTATAAAATTAAGGTATGAAGCATTCACTCTTTCTTTATAAATTAGAAACCATAGAATCGTTCTAAAAATATAAGTGGGAAGATGAAGGTACTTGGACCTATAGAGGACACCGCAAGTAGGCCCAACAGACGATGATCGTTTTTAGACTCTAGATGAAAAATATCATATTGATTTGAAGCAGTTTAATTCGAATCTGTCGTTCTTTCAATTTAAATGATAAAAAAGTGAAATCAACCCACGAAAAAAATGAGAAAGTGCAATCACCTGTAAGGCAAAGATGTAAACTGAAATAGTGCAAGAAGGTTAATCATATGAATTTGGACTTCATTGATTAGATATTTTACTTTTTCAAAAATGGATCGAATGCCCATGTGTGTCCAGCCTATGGCCTACTGTGTCTCATTGATTTGAGAGGCACACGAATGTAATGTTGTATTTTCACAGAACATCGGCTTGAAAAAGAGACTGAACTACTCGTAAGCGAAACCCATGTTGTCGTCTGTACAGATCACTCGCAAATTCTGCCCTTCATGTGCCTCAAAGTTCAGGTTAATCTAAAACCAGTGAACTATATACATAAATTGCCTCACATCATCTGGATCTGACCGCCTTGGTACGAAAGTCGCGGACGTGTAGCAGAGATTCTTGGTAGCTGGATAGATGTTATTTATTTTTTGAAGCGTACGTATGTGGAGATGTCCAGCCTTAGTTTAAAAAAAACATGCCCGCGTACATTCGTGAGCAGTTTTGTCTCTCCACAACTCATTCATTAAAGCCAGGCAATTCTTTAACAACCAATTCTTATAGGAAACTGAAGATTTGTAAAATCTTTCTCTTAATTACTATCATGGAATCAATTAAAAGCTGTAGATTTCTGTATTTATTTACTTATGTTGCAAACGTGCACCTGGTGCCAGTTGACACAGCGAGCTCCATGAAAAGACCTCGGCGCAGACTAACAGCTCTCGTGTTACACAGAGAATTTTCTAACTGTATTCTGCTAATTGCAAATCTGTACAACAAAATCATACATGCATAAAAAAATTAACATTTTGTGTATGAGTAATGCGATAAATATTTCATCATCATCGTAGCATCCGGCATGATTGTATTTTATGCAAAGGCGTAGCTTTACACGTTACAGTTATTAATTTCTAATAATTCTCATAAATTTCTATTGTTTAGTCCTACCCTTGAACTTCATGTTCACTCTCCATGGAAGCCAGGCTTAGACTCGTACTCCACGGACGTCCCAATTTCCAAACGTACACAAGCAGTTAAACGTGCAGATCCCTGCGGTCACCTGCTGCCACTCAACAAACGTGCACTCGTGTCCCCTTCAGAGTATATTATTTACCAGCCCAACACTCCTATGTGCGCCACTTGTTATAATTGAACAACACCACTGAATTAGACTTCATCGGGAGCGACGCCCGAGCCTATCGACTCTTAATGCCGTACCTGCACAGGCTTTAATGAATGCAAACCAAGAAGGCGGCGATCGAAGACGCTTGCATCGGGCACGCCTTCTATTGAATAAGGCGCACCGACGGTTTTCCTTTCAGATGTGAGTCGTTCGTACGTAAGTTACTTGTGATGGTTGTTCTGTCACAACATTTCTGCATGTAATGAATAAACGTTTAGATTAATTTTTCTACACAAATCATCATTGCGCTAAAATCGTAATTTACTAGGAACTCATAGGTGAAGAAAATATTTTGAATTTTCTTCATTAGTAAGTTCTTAGAAGATTGGTTCTGTTTCCAACTTTCAGATTCATTGTAAAGCTGTTTAAATACTGGAGATATTTTAAAATGTTTTGAGTTGTTCGAATCAGTCCGGTTCAATAACATCATACATATTTGTAGATATTTTAAAACTAGCTCTAAGGATGAAAAGACTATTGACGTTCGGTTAGCTTTCCGGCAAGTGAAATTCGGACTATATATTCTGACCACAATACAAAACAGGACCGTCGGCAATTCTTCCGTCCGCGTGGTGCACGCTAATTGCTGGAATGGGCTCATTTTGCATACTGAAGCTAAAGCAATTCTCTCGAAGTTTCTATCTCCATCGAAAAAATATAGGATCCCGTCTTTTCGAATGATCATATTTAGCTCTAACATTGTGCACGGATGGATGAGAATGAGAACGTGCCAGCAGATCACTCCATATTGCAGTGTAAGGTGTCTTGCACGGACAGACAAGCGGCTGACAGAACTTGGAAGCTGTATTTTCTTACTTGAACATTAGGATTAAATTTTCGCATTAAAAACCAGTTAATATTTATGCGAAGTGAATTAAAAAGTCAATTTCAGGTGTGTGACATGAAATTAGCTCTAAATTTTCTCCCTACATAACTCCAGGTCTTCCCAACGAAGCTCTAGTTTTATTGAAACACCTATTGTTTGTGCTCTTGTCTTCCAGGTTCTACCTAGGTCGTCCAGGCCTTTGTTTTACCAGTTTTGTCTTGGTCTTCCAGGTCTTAGCTTTGTCTTCCAGGTCTTTTCTTGGTCGTCCAGACCTTGGCTTTGTCTTCCTTATCTTATCTATTTCTTCCACGTGTTTTTATCGTCCACACACTACCATTGTGTTCCAAGTCGTGTCTTTATCATCCAGGTCTTGTCTTTGTCTTCCAGCCCTTGTTTTTACAGTTCAGATTTTCTCTATGTCTACAAGGTCTTGCATTTATCGTCCAGGTTTTGCCTTTGTCTTCTGTGTCTTGTCTTTATCGTCCAGGTCCTGTCTGTGTATCCTAGGTCTTGTCTTTATCGGCCCCGTACTGTCTTTATATTCTAGATCTTGTCTTCGTCTTCCAAATCTTATTTTCAACATATAGGTCTTGTCGTTGACTTCAATGTCTTGTCTTTGACTTCAAGGTCTTGTTTTTGACTTCAATGTCTTGTCTTTGACTTCAAAGTCTTGTCTTTGACTTCGAAGTCTTGTCTTTATCGTCCAGGTATTATCCTTGTCTTCCAGGTATTTACGATGAGGAGCTCTCTTGCAGAACCAATACGTCCCTGCCCAGCAAGGTCCTGAGGAACACCGCAGCAGTTAGAGTCTCTCGTCTCGTTGTCCTTATTTGAGAATTGCGCCTAAAACTATTCCGTGAGTCTGAGCCCCTCCTACGCGGCCCACGCTCAGGCCTGCGCCGTCCGTGTGAGAGGCAGTAGACAGACTCGGGAAGGTGATGAAGAGAGGCCTGAGCAGGGTGATGGTGGTGATAACGGATGCCTTACTTAATTACCTCTGCCACAGACAAGCAGGCTTAAAAAGTTCAGCGATGTTTGTTTCTTCTGGGCCTTAGCACGTTTTAGTGAGAGTTTTTTTGTGCCTAATATAAATTACGATGGCACCTGAAATATGAAACATTTGGGTTGAAAATTTGTTGGGAGATATTTTGGCTAAGAATTACTGTTCTGAGAAAATATTAGAAAAAATTAAAAAATTCGTGATGTGTGTGTAGTGCGTTTAAGTCTACACAAATATGGGCTTGTATTAATCTTAGAAATGTTAACATCGAAAAAGGGTTGTGTTGCAGAGCACGAAATATAGCAGAGTTCATAGATTTCAATTGCTTTGTGTATGTTTGTCATCACAATTGATTTTATTGTAAACATAGAGATTATTTGCTCCGTTTAGTACATATGACGTTTTACTGCTGCAATTCGTTCTCAAAGAAACACAGATAAAGCTCAAAAAAGTAAAATTTCGAGTCATGTACCCTTATACCTAGGCTCAAATCACTCAAAACCAACATATGAGTCATCAGATTTTCAAATCAATGATTCGAGCTCAGTGAAGTGAACAGGTTTGAATCATGTACAGTAAAAAAAATGAAAGCTGAAGTTGTACGAGGAGATAGGAGCTCCACTTTGAATAAGTCATTCCTTTCTGAATTATGAAAACGAGGACGTTATTGCGTGGATCAGGAATGCAATTTGGTGAGGTAGAATTAAAAAATTATTTTATACAATCTAGCGAGTAAGAAAATATTAAATAAAATTCGGCTTGGAGGAATATTTAAATTTTGGCAGGACTCCGACCAATAAAAATTGAAAGAAAGAGCGTAACCCTCAACACGCAGACCTCGAAGCCAAACCGAATTTTGTATGATCGCAGCGCGCGTTTGAGCACCAAGCTGCACCACTTACTCTCCCTTCCGTTGTGAAGTGAGTTAGACCTCATTATGTATATATTTTCCATTAAATATTGTTAAACAAGTTTTGTATTATCATGTTTGTAAAAATATTGTATGATACTTTAAATTTTGTATCAGATAGAGAAATTCATTCTAATTATTTTATTTGTTCAGTAAATTATTTTACTCGTAAGTCAGGTCCTTAAAAGCTTATAAAACTTTTGTATTTAAACTGCTTTGTTAGATTACGCATAATCATTATAAACGCTGAAAATGGTCAAAAAATTTTATTCTAAAGAAGATCAGGTAAAATGACTTATATGCTTTTAACTGGTATGTCAACCCTGGAAATGTCCAAAAAGTTACGACGTCATAACCGTGCTATCAAACAGCAAGTTCTTACCTGTTTTCTAGTAAAACCAGCGAAAATTATTTTGAGGTGGTTGCAGTACTAAAAGCTGGTAAAACCATCAGGTTCACGATCCTCAACACCCTCACCAAGTGAGGAGTCCCGTTAAAAGGCCCCCTCTGAGCGAAGCAAGCAGAACCAAATGGATTGAATTACATGAATGTCTATCCCAGCAATGTTATTTTCACTGATGAGTACCGAGCAACTCTCGAGGGGCCTGAAGGGTGGTCATCTTGTTGCCCGTTGAATGGTCGTTCGTCAGAAGTGCGCAATTGTCGACAAAAAGGTGGGGGCGAGTCTTGTTTTGGGAGGTATCCAAGCAGATGAGTTAATTAGCTCTTACAAACTACCAGAAGGATTGAAACAGAATTCAAATACATATTTTAGGCTGGAGGCGGACACCTTTCTCCTCTGGGTCTATGGTCAACCAATTATGAAAAGATGGTCCTTGATATTTCAACAGTATAATGCACATGCACACAGGTCGAAGAACACAGTTGAATGGCTGCTTCACCATAGATTCAAAGGTTCATAATTTAATGGCGTGACCTTCAATTTGAATCGTGTAGAAAGTTTATGGTCCATTGTCAAGAGGAGGATTTATGCTAGTGGCAAGTATTACTTAAGGTTAGAGGTCCGGTGGAAAGTAATCGAAAGCGCTTGTAGATTAATTAAACCATCTGAGATAGCACAATTGACAACAGCAGTTGACAGCCGTCTCATTAGAATATTGAAGGATCGAGGAAACCATGTTTTTTCACAGCCTGTATTGAAAAAGTTGTTTTTCATTTGATTATACCTTGCCGTACTCAGTAATTGTGTGCTGAAAATTTTTATCTATAAAATACATAATAACTGTAATTTTCATTTTTCTATTCTTTTGCCTAATTAAAGCGAGCGTTAACCTAGGGAATATACGTTTAGATCATCAAAAATAGTAAATCTTGTTTCAATTGAAATCTCAATTGAGAATAGTAATTCGCAAGTAGCATGAACAGTTTTCTAGCCATCATATATGTACAACAAAATACTGACCATAAATGACTTTGCATAATCAAGCAGAAGGCATTTTACATAGGTATGTACATTTTCTAGTGATAACATTCTGGACGTTATTAGTTAGAAAAATGCGACTATTCAGAAATGAAACGCAAACCTCCTCGTACTTGTTGTTTGTTGCTTAGGCCCTCTTTGATTTTGATAATAATGCGTAACGTGAGGTTCAGCTAACTCGCGGCCGCGAATATACTGTGCGTCTGGGTGGGCATCAGAATACACTTTCATTTTCATGTGCACCCGTAACCTCTCAGCAGCAGCTGTGATAGAAAAGAGAGCGATTATCACTATTCAAATATTTTGGTGACATTTTTTCACTATAATTACAAATTTGATTTTATAAATATTCGTGGTACAAATCCAACACAGAGTCTCGTTATCAATCGAGAAAAAGCTGGAAGGAGGGTGTAACTCTTTGTTATGTAACCAAGAAAAGTCCGGCAAATAATTAAGAAATGCTAATTTCTTATTACTTCTGAATGGATTGATATTCTCTCACTGATAGTAACGTTCGAAAAAACAGCAATTTTTACTACCGGTAATGGAGAAACCACTTGGAAAACCGCAAGCGAAGCGACTCGCATAACTTATTCAGTAAGGGACATCGTAATTAACTCTGCTGGCGCGGACATTCTTCCGAATTATAGAAGGCACGACACCACCATTAGATATTCAAGCGGGAGATTTTCCTGTTCTTTACATGACCGCGCGAGGTGGCGATGGTGGACCGATAAGTCCTGCTCAATTACGGGGAGGTGTACTTATTAAATGATAACAGGGGTGGGGTTGAGGGAGGGTTGGG
>VOMN01130358.1:0-21886 GCA_014899125.1 Orchestia grillus | reverse complement strand
CGCTGGCTCCAAGTGCCTCGCTGGCTCCAAGTGCCTCGCTGGTGAGTAAGCAGCTGAAAGAGAAGGACTCCCAGTCCTCTCGCTGATGAGGACGTTTGACCCGGCATCGAGACCACCTGTGCTGCTCTCATCTGCCGCCGCTGGATGCCCACGCTATCAGGATCAAACTTTTACGACAGCCTCATTGAAAAGTTTGAAAAAATACAATAAATAGTTGTAGTTGGGATTCCAAAGTCGTAGATTCTGATTGGGGAAGTCCACGCGCACGGGTCCGCGCGATCGAGTTTCCTATTATTCTGGCGAAGGCAACCGATCTGGGTATGAAATAAATGATCTTGTCCTCATTTTATAAACGGGAATTGTGAATTCCAGCGGCCCCCTGCACGGGACCCCCCAGCGGCCCCCAGTACGGGACCCCCCAGCGGCCCCCTGCACGGGACCGTTTGTTGTGACGTCCCGTGGCAGGAGTTTTGTTTACGACCAAGAAGCTCAATTTCTTAATTTTTGTTATTTCAAAAACGTCCAAATCCAATGCCCGGTTTTCCTGCGTAACTTTGTGTTTGTTTTGTACTTGTCTCATATTTGATCCTCGTGTGATCTTGAAGAGTGGCAAATTTGGTACTTCGTTGACCTGACAGCTGTCACCAGGCACTGACTTCGCACGAGCAAAGTTTTAGCTTTAATGCGACTGCTTGTTTTTCAATTCATTAACTTACAAAGAAATAGGACACAAGTCACAAAGAAATTGGAAACTAATTGCAGAGAAATGCGAAAAAAGTTACAAAGAAATAGGACACAAGTTTCAAAGAAATTGGAAACAAATTACAAAGAAATGAGAAACAAGTTACAAACAAATAGGACCCAAGTTACAGAGAAATTGGGATCAAATTACAAAGAAATGGGATTCATGTTACAAAAAAATTGGAAACAAGCTACAAAGAAATAGGAAACAAGTTAAAAAAATGGGACACCAGTTGCAAAGAAATAGGAAGGCGCAGCTTCCACCCATGAATTAGACACAAGCGAAGTCTTGTGACAAAATGTCAATTCATTGAAGCATATTTCTGCACTGGCTGAGGTCGTAAACTACAGCCGACTGACCCTCTCTAGCTCACGTACAGTAGGCTGTGCAGCATTGTAGGCTGTGCAGCAGTGTAGGCTGTGCAGCATTGTAGGCTGTGCAGCATTGTAGGCTGTGCAGCATTGGCTACGTTTCTTTTACGGGCTCCATGGGACATTTCCGGTGAAAATATTTCTGATGAGCATAACGAATTGAATCACAACCCTCTAGGGTTGGGTATTTTTTAGCAACTCATCATGAATTCCGTTGTTAATTAATTTACATCAATTAAACTATACTGATTATGTTTCCAAAGTAACATGTTTATATATAATTAATGTGACTACTTATTCGTATTTGTAAATAAGTTTTATAATCATTCCTGAAATTACTACTGTGATCAAGCAAGTTACATTAAGAAATGTACCTACATAGATTCTATCGTTGTTACACTCGTCCTTCACTTTTGCATAAAAACCAAGGATTTCCTCTCTATTCTACCCTGTTTCTTTATTCTGCAGCGAATATTAACGTCGTTGGAGCTCTCTTTCTTTGGTGGAGCAATTTTGACTTGGGCGATTATTTGTTTGCTTTCTCATTTTATCTCTAAAACTAATCAACGAGATATGAGGGCAGCTTCTGTTGGAAGATCTCTAAAGAATGTTTTGCTGCAACTACCCCAAAACCGTTTTTTCCTTGACTCTAAAACCTATCGCGGGAGCGCCTTCGTCTCTCCTGATGCAATAAATTAATTTATGGTTCATTTCAGTACATCTCTGAAAATACCACACACCAAAACATCACCCTCCAAACTATCTCACCCTAAACTCTAAAGCATCACCCTCCAAACCATTTCATTCCAAGCCATTCCACTCTAAGCCATCCCACTCCAAACCATCTCACTCCAAAACATCACACTCCAAAACATCCCACTCCAAGCCACCCCACTCCGAACCATCCCACTTCAAACCATTCCACTCGCTCCAAAACATCCCACTCCGACATTTCCCACTCCGGCATTTCCCACTGCTAAATATTTTACTTCAAAAAATACTGCTCCAAAATAACCCACTTTAAAACATTCCACTCCAAAACATCCCACTACTAAACATCCCACTCCAAAAAATACCACTTCCAAACATGCTACCCAATTCGAAAGTTGCCAATGTAAAAAAAACAGAAATGACATCGTCGTAATTTTTCAGCACTCCTGAAGTTGCGGCGGGCTCGAGACGCGTTTTTTATTTCATTGACAAGTAAAAGTTTTTATCCTCGAATCGCATGACCGTCAGCAGGTCGCCGGAGGTGCTGACACTGCTGACAGCACGGCCCTGTCAGCTCCTTATCGCGCCTGCACCTCAATTTTCCAAATATTCGTAGATATTCTCAGGAAATGAAATATTATCGAAGGGCGGCGGTGCTGCGACCGAGTTATTCGGCCGGCGAGTTCTGGAGCGCGGGGAGGGCGAGGGGACGAAACGTGATAGCGGTGTGGGATGGGGAGTGGGATGTGGGGGGTGTGGATGTGTGGGGTGAGGATATGTGGGGTGAGGATATGTGGGGTGAGGATATGTGGAGGGAGAATGTGTGGAGGGTGGATATGTGGAGTGAGGGTGTGCGAAATTAAAATGTGCAAAGCGTAAACATTTAAAGCGAAAATGTATACAGTTGTCTCCTGCACAGAGCGCTAGATTGGTTCCTACAAACACCCGCCCTACAGTGGTCCCCTGCGTAAAGCGGTACCACCAAGAGCGAGCATCAAATAGCAAGGAAAACATCTGCGGCCTAATGAACCACGCGAAACAAATAGAGTACGTTAGAAGTTGCAAATAAAAAGTTGAAACGGCAGTTTGTTGGAACCGATCTAGCGCTGTGTGCAGTAGACGACCGTAGAATTTAAAGAAATCTGCGGTGTCGAGACTCGATGTTACATGAGAACAGCTCCAATGCTCTTACTGAGATGACGCAAATGGGCCTCTAAAGATTTCTATAAAGTGCCCGCACAATGTCATTCACAAGAGAAACGGGTGTTTATTATTTATTAATTATTGCACGGGGCTCAGATTAGTCAACGACTCGAAGTGCAGGGAAGCGTCAACGACTTTTAGATGTACGAGGATGCAAACATTTCTAGAATTCTTTGATCTATTGCGTTGCTTGTTGAGTCTATCATTGAAAATTTGTTTAGTCTGAAAGGGTGATTAAAATTTTCGCAGTGGGTCCGAGGGTTCTAGTGAGAAGGTATTTGTAACTGTCTATTAGTTCTATGACTAATGCCTATGTGTTCTGAAAGTCTGATCCTTGCTTGTCGAGACGTGCTCCCTATACAGGAGCCTTGCGAAAGCTTGGGAAAATATACCTAAAAGAACCCAGTTGATCTTTCAAAAACTCTCCTCATAACATTAATAGTTTATAAAATACACTTATTTGAAAATGGGTTTTTCCTTTTTTGTTGTGTCACCCTGTATAATGTTAGAGCGCACGTCCGACGGCAAGGAGTCTATAGTGTTGCAACAATTGGTGTCAGGAAATAACGTTTGATTGTCACGAATAAAATCCCGTTACTCCGTGTTTTGATGGAAACGAGGGAGAACTGAAAACAAAGCAGCGACTTCCCCAATCAAACCTGCGAATTTCACCGTAGGACTGTGGCATCACCTGGCAAGTCAGCAAAATTTTAAAAGTCAAAGCATCGCCTCCCAAAAATACCGAGAACTGCTCCTTGCAATTCGCCAGAGTTTCACAATTCCGAGTCACGGAATTTTTTTTCTCCCCCGATGCCAGAATATTTTCTGGGAAGTCTTCGCACTCGAAAGTTAGGCAGGAAATTCCTTAACGCCTCAGCTCGAATTAATAAAACGCGCCTCTGTATGAATGCGGAGGCGCGCCGCCTCCGCCTCCTTCCTTCCCTCCGATCCGCAAAACTTTTCCATAGAAAACTCGGAGCGTGATTTAAAATGGTTTCCCTCTCAAGTTTTTGATTGGAAAGTTTTCAAAATACGAATTTGTTGTTTGAATTTGCTCGAGTATTTTCGAGGTCTCCTGGACTGAGGAAGTATAATGAGCAGCGAAGGGTTGCAATGGACCTCCAGCGGTCGCTGGGGCTGATGCAAACATTTCTATTTTGAGCGTCCAGAGAGCTACGTGGACCGAATATTTTCCGGTCATGAAGTGACCACACAGAATAAATGAGTCACTCAACACCCACCACCAATTAATGGGTCACTCGACAGCCACCAAGGATTAATGGGTCACTCAACAGCCATCGTAAATTAATGGGTCTCTCGACAGCCACCGTAAACTAACTAATGGGTCACTCGACACCCACCGTAGACTAATGGGTCACTCGACACCCACCGTGAATTAACAAATGGGTCACTCGACAGCCACCATGGATTACCAAATGGGTCTGTCGACAGCCACCGTGAAATAATGGGTCACTCGACAGCCACCGTGAANGACAGCCATCATGAATTAACAAATGGGTCACTGGACAGCCATTCCAGTAACCAGGATGTTTGCTACAAGTTTTTATCAATACGTCCATCAACGTGTACTTGTCGTGTTCAGCCCTCGGTCCTGTTGTGAAGGAATGTTATTTTCGTGAAATGTTATCATAATAACCACCTTTTGTTTACAATGAAAACTGATGCTATAAAAGAAGTATTCAATGGGGTGTACATTTTACACGATATTGATATATGACTCTGTGAGAAACTGTGATATATTTGTGATGTAGCAGTCCTCAGAAGTGACAAGGTCATTTTAAGGAGACGGGCGTCAAATAAGTCAATTTAAGTTTCATCGGATCATGAAATATTATCGACAATGAAGGTGATGACCATTTTGAAAATGTTCTACTGTCAGATGAGAAAAAAAAATCGTATCAGCATTAATCGACCAAAAAGCGGCAATATTTACAACAGAACTTTTCGGCTAAAACCGAATACTTCCATGCAACGACGCACCACCCTGCCCACAGTGAAGCATGGGGGTGGAAACAACATATTGTGGGGTTGTTTTTCCCCCACAGGCCCAGGACGACTCCATGTCACTAAAGGAACCGTGGATTCGACCAATTGCTGGGAAATTTCATCTGAACATTTGATGCCTTCTGTTCAGATGCTCGGGCTGAAAAGAACTAAATGGATGTTTCAACAAGGTAACGACTTCAGAGTGACTCCGTAGTAAGAGGGTCAGGGTTTTAGACTGGCCTCAAAAATAACTAGATCTTAATCCTATTAAAAATGTTTGGAAACAGTTGAAAATTCAAGTTGGAATGAGGAAACCAACAAATCTGACTGAATTGGAACAATTTCGCCTTGAAAAATGACAGAAAATACCTCTGGACTCCTGCAACACCCTCATCTCTTCATACGAGTATCGCCTGCAAGCGGTTGTAGCTAATGAGTATTAATATAGTTGAATATTATGTTAAACATACTTATTTTCCGCCCTGTTTCCCTATTTTCGTTGTTACTCAAGCATTTTTGAACAAATTCTTGTTTACTAAACACTACCTAATGCTTTGATCTAGCCCTTTCTTACGGAGGACTCCCAATTCTCTAATGTTTTCGGAAATTCGTTTAATAGCGAAAAAATTACGAATACTTATTTGACCTACTTTAAAAAAGCGTTCATTTACGCCATGTGTCTCACACATGTATACATCATGTGTGAAAAAACATAACCCGTATCATGTATACTCTCCAACACCAAAAATCTGTGTCACATACTTAGAGTAACATCGTGTACATACGCCATCACCAAATGTCAATAAATACCACGAAGCACTTCTATATGCCGCGTTTGCCAAGAAACCTTCCCACCCAGTGTGTGTATGCGTGTGTGTGTGCGTGTGAGCGTGTGTGGGTGTGTGTGCTTGTGTGTCCTTGTTTCTGTCTCGTGCGATTGCTAATTACTCTTTCAGAAATCTGGAGTTTGCGCTCTCTGCACCTTTTTGTGCTGGATTCATGCATTAGTCGCGTCCGATTTCCATGAGAAGGCCATCATGCGCAATGATGCTAAAGAACAATAAGTGCAGTCAGAAAAATGGCAACACTTTTTGTCCCCAGACTAACGTTGGGAATATGTTGCCTCAGCGGAATTATTGTCGGCAGCGTTGTAAATTCGAGTTCAAATTTGCGTATGATAGATACGGTCGAAAGAGGGCATGAGTCGAGGAACCCCATCTTGTTTTATGAAGAATAATTTCGAGTTGTATAAGTCTAGGAAAACCAACTGAAGAATTCAATATTCCGCAGAGATGATGGAGAAAGAAGCGAATTTAAATACTCCAGTTTAACCGAGCGCTGTGCGCACTCGGTATCCACCTTCTGTTCGAAATTGGACTCGAAAGTTTTTTTAATTTTAACCCCTAGACTCGAGGACACCTCGATTAACAAATTTGAACGCAGTTCGAAATTGGCTTCCTAGTTACAACATTCGTAGCCAAAAATGAGTTTCGTGGAGCATGTACAATGGGAGTAAAATTCGGCCATGAAACAAGAAGTAGGCCGACTAAAGAACTAAGTACTTAATAAGTCCTTTTACGAGCCAATTTATTTCCTTGTTGACTGTTTTTTATGTTCGACACATTTCCTTTCAAAAGCTATATATTATAGGCTATGCTGGGTGTCTAGGAGGCCAAACGGTAAGTGCACGCTTGCTGTTCAAAGGCTGCACATTTCTTTTATGCTAACACATAGCACACTTGCATGTAAATAAACTATATTGAGTGTAATGAATTTCTACATTTTTCATTAAAGGGTAAACAATTCGTTCGCTCTAAAGGATAACACGCTGATAGCTATAGTTAGAAGACTTCCTACGTTTGGCAGTAAAGGGTAAATAATAATTCATTGGATTCAGAAGAGAGCGAGGGCATAGTTTCTGTAACAAATCTAATGAGATATTGAACGAAAAATTTATCACCCATCTACGCTCATAATTTACCATAGATCCTACACGTGAATATGAGAGGCGCACTGGGATGAAGTAATTTTTTTGCATAGGCATCGCTAAACCTAAATTGTTTTAGGCACTGTTTCCCGATAGGAGCTATTTTTGCTGTGTACTTCGAAGGAAACCCCACCCTGCCGCCTCAGTGGGACTCCTGCTACCGAAATACCAAAAGAGAACCGGACAGCGCCAGCGTCACAGATATCAGAACCAAAGAAGGTGCGAGTATTTGTCTTGAGAAATTCATAGTAAAAAAATCGTTCCCATAAGCTGAAATGAAACAGCAAAATCTTCTACTTATTTTAAACACACATTTCTTTGGGACTCTAGTAGAACGCATTTAAAAACGCATTTCTTTGTGATTCTTAGTTTTACAGCAAAATCTTAATGATGCTAAAGCAGCCTCGAGTTCCAACCATTATCAATAACGTAACATGAAATTATTAAATAGTACCTATAAACTCGGATGTTTTTCAACTTTGAACGACGCTTGAATTAAATATGTAAGTGTGAAGTGAGTAAATTAAAAGTGATCATTCTAAAAATATCACAGCATCATCATCTGCAAGTGACACTACAAAATTCCTGAAGAAAAGATGCAGAGATTGTGAGGAAAGCAAAATATGGTAGTTAGAATTATATATCTAGATGCCCACGAAGTCGAGTGGACTTGGAAAATATGAAGGTGAAGACTACCGCTCACATGGTGAAGGTGAAGACTACCGCTCACATTGTGAAGGTGAAGACTACCTCTCACATTATGAAGGTGAAGACTACCGCTCACTTGGTGAAGGTGAAGACTACCTCTCACTTGGTGAAGGTGAAGACTACCGCTCACATTGTGCAGTTGAAGACTGCCGCTCACATTATGAAGGTGAAGACTACCGCTCACATTGTGAAGGTGAAAACTGCCGCTCACATCGAAATACGGAAAAAACTGCAAATACAGTACTTAAAGAAAGTTGTTTTGAAATATGATTAAAAAAATATGCTTTCACATATAGGGTGCACTTGCATCATTTAATGGACTTTTTTCAAGTTATTTGGGGATGTTTGTACAATTTGAAAATAAATTTTCAAGGAATAATAGGAATAATGGACATTTTGTGTTGTTATGCTTCAAAAGGAGCTGAAAAAAATATTTAATCGCCAGGAATAAAAATTGCGTTGCATGGGAAGTTTTATGTACACTGCAGAATTTTGAGCAATTTCAAATCAGAAGCATTTTTGTCCAGCAAAATCGTGAAATTGGTGTTTAAATTTGTCTTATAATATGAAATTGGGCGTAATTGTTGCAATAACATGTAATTGTGCAATAAGGTGTAATTGGTGCGACGGGACCCCCATTTTGCCTTCGTAAGTACAGCAGTGAGTGACGTCATGGGATCCCAGCGCACTCTCGCGAGGCATGATGCTTCTCACAATTATAATGAGGCATGATGCTCCTCACAATTATAATGAGGCATGATGCTCCTCACAATTATAATAAGGCATGATGCTCCTCACCTGGGTACCTTTGAGACCTGGGTGCCAATTAGCACTCTCCTCACAATCTTGGCTAAATTTACTTGATTAAGTATGTATTAAAGTAGCACAAATATCCGAGAAATAGAAAATTACGAAACTAAGAATAAAAGGACAATTCTTGACCCTGGCAATTTTTGCATGTGTTTTTGCCCCTCTAACTTCGCAACTGAAATTCATTCAAGTTATTGCCCTTGCTATCGTAATATGAATTTAAGTTCGCTAATGCGGAAAAATAGTTTTTTACGGCAAATTTAACGTTTTTTGCAATATTCCATCGAAATGAAAGTGCGTATCATTTTCTTAGTACAATTAAATCATTTTTAATTTATACTTTTAATAATTTTGCTGCATTACAACTTTATTACATTATTATTTTATTATCTAATTTTTTTGCTATTTTTGTTGCAATGAAAGATATTTTCATTTTAGGTGTTGAAATTCAGCTAAAATTATAATTTTTCTTAGATTTCGTAATGAAACTTCATTTGATAAGACAATAAATCCCCGTGTTTCCATTCATAGGAACGCTACAACACTGGAGAGAAGATTATAATGCAAATAAGACAACAGACTTTGACCGTAAATTTCAAGTTCAATCATGTCTTTTTGAGCAGAAATTAAAAGCTTCAGCTGGACTTTTACTGCCCGACTCGCGCACACTTCCTGAGAGTGGCTTGTCAGGGGAACACGTCGTGACGACGTCGGTAGCAATAATACACAAATAACATCTGAAATTTTCTCTTTAAGTTCACATCAACTTGACCTCTCTGTTCAATGTAGTTTTACTGAAACATTTTCATTAGAAGTGTTTTTTAACTCAACACCAACTGCGGGCATCTCATGAAATTCAATCAATAAGTCTAGGGAAAGTACAACTAACATTTAAGTATCTCCTCGAATTACTTACTTGGAGATGTTTGGGCCTTCACGCCCCGGCCACACTGGGGTGCTGCCGCTTTAAACTTACTGTAGAGAAACAGAGTGAATATTGATCTCAATATCTAGTCCCGTATTATTCACAAGAATCATCAGTCAGACTAAAAGCCCAGGAAGTGCTTCAAATGAATATTACCCCTGCATCGCATCCAGTGAATTAAAAGTTGCTAGCTAGTACGCGGCACAAAGGTTTTTCCCTCTAATAGGAGTAATGATTAACTTCGTAAGAGCATTTGTATTTGTCCGTGCATTTTTAAACGTACACATTACTTGTTGATTAATGTACATGTATTTCCATGATTTAACGTATTAACAGTGGGTGGTAATATAAATAAGTATGCCTTTTCCATTTTTTCAACCATGTTTATTGACAATGTAAGATTCATTAAAACTTTGTTTTACATTGTTATAGGTATATATAGTATTATTTAAGGAATGCAATCCATTTACGAGTTTAAATTGAGCATGAATAGCCAAATGCATGAAAATCTACGGAAAATGAAACTAGCATTTCAGTATCTCATCCAACTCCAATTGATAGTCGTGGGAAGTAAATTCTTCATTCTGTTAATTAAATGTCTTTAAAATCAATCACCTAAAAAAATTTCATGTATAACTATCCTAGGATTAAAAATATCGACTAAGGAGTTCCAGCGAGCGAATTTCCTTCCTTAAAACTGCGTAAGTTTACCCGCTTTTGAGATGCGGCTGAAACTGATGAATATACTCAAGCAATAATTGTAGTCCAACGCGTGAAATGATGGTGATAGTTTACAAATCGGCTGACCTTGTCATGAACCGGGCAAAATGAATCTTGCACGGTAATTTAATTTTGCATTTTGTATCGACAGGGAAAGTTCAATGTAAAGTTTAATGACTCTATTAACCTTTCGTATTCACTTAACGTGTATTTTTCTGTTTTAGTCAAGCAAACTAGTCAAATGTTCGGATACGAAAAGCTTGTAACGGGTTTTCTTGTCATTTCCAAGCCTCTTACGGTGTGAACCGACCGTTGTCGAGCGTCTTCATGTACCTAAGGTCTGTAAAGTCGTCTGGAGGTCCCACGCTCTCTTCAGAAAACTTACGTGGTCCTATTATTGGGCTACATAAACTTATCATTTCAAATAGATGCATTGTAATTAATTTTCCATGAAATATAATTATGTTTCCCAGATTAGTCATGGCAGTATGAGAATATGCCACAACAGCCTCATATATTGAATAGAATAATCACTCACTTTGTAGCGTAACTTTCACGAACTCCTACCCAATTCTGTGGAGAAGAATAATTATAAACTACATAACGATATCATTGGATAATTCCAGCGGATTAATGTGCGTAACTGTATTCTTAAACTGCGGTGCTTTCTTCAACCTGGATTTTTTACTGTTCATGTATGTTGAGTTGTCCAGTATCCATATTAAGATATTTATTCTGTAGGTGACATTGCAACTAGCGAATGAAAAAAAACTTTTTGGGAGGGGAGGGGTAATCATGTTGAGTGCGCATCTCTTTTCCAATCTGCATAAATTCTAACAAACAAAGTTCACAAATATATTGAAATATATGTAAAATATATTTTATTTTTTGAAATGGAATACATCGTTTCGTTAGGAGCGTAATTTCCACAACCTAATTCTTAGCCCAGAGAGTAGGAGTCCTGTTAATGTTCCAACTGCTCGTTAGTTTTCATGGGATGCTGTTACACAAAACCTGAGACAGATCCCAGGAGATGCATCTTTTGGAGACGTTCATCACTTATTCATCAGTGCTTGCCACTCAAAAAAGCCTAGATAATTCCAAGATAATGCAGCCCTCACAGTTATTCATCAAGAGAGCTTTGGCCCACATCGTGCGTCTGGCACGAGCTGCGCTGCAATTCATCTGAAAGCCGCCTTGTGTGTCCGTGCAGCGCCCAGACTATGATGATGAATCGTACCGAAGGTCGCATGTTAATCCATTAACTCAGAAAGCCGACCCTAGATCATGGAGTACAGAAATTACAACTCGAGAAGGCGCCCACCCGAAAACCTGGCATCTCCCTCGGCTGCTTTCCGTGCGAAGTGTTCAGTTATTTCGACTCAAGGTTGCATGGGGATACCAGGATTTGTCATGCCTAAGTTGAGTCGAGGCAAAGCTCCCTGTGGTACGGACAATCCTAAGCCGCAGAATCAGTATTTGTGAGTGCGTATAAAGCAGATTCTGTTTAGTTTTATTTGAACTCCTGAAATTCTTTTGAATTCAAAACTGAGAACCTAAGACGGCGAAAACATGTGGGCCAATAGCATGAGCAGGAACTATGAGGTAGGAGGAGCGTAATCTTCCCTTCGCTGGATACAAATTATTAAAACTCGGCAGTTTTACATTTGAGATCATGGCATTTTCTAACATATTATTAGCGTACTTCTCATTTCTATCTTTTACTCCCTGTATGATATCCAGAGCTTTCCTGCATCGTGTAATATCCGAGTTCAAAATTAAATTAAACATAACCTCGCTCAAAGTGACCTCTGCCTTTAAATGTGGGGTGACTCAGGTTTTCTGCAC
The DNA here is from genome assembly GCA_014899125.1 of Orchestia grillus. Classification (NCBI taxonomy): domain Eukaryota; kingdom Metazoa; phylum Arthropoda; class Malacostraca; order Amphipoda; family Talitridae; genus Orchestia; species Orchestia grillus. The sequence goes on along the minus strand of VOMN01130358.1, from coordinate 9,854 downwards.
TACCATTGCATATCAAGTAAACTGACATGGAAGGTTTAACAGTCACCTGGGTAGGATTCATGGCCTAAAAATCGCCTTTCAAAGCCTGTGTACGGAAAGCAGCGATTGACGAGTCGTTGTTGGACTACCCAAGTGGGAGGAGCAATTGTATCGGTGGGCGGGAACATGTTTAACGGTCGTAACGGTTAAAGTCCAGAGGCCGCCTATTCAAAATTTGAATCAGTATGCCGTGAGCGCTGCTGCCGCGTGGGTGTGTCGCTTCCAGCTGTCTTCTTTGCTCTCTGTCGCTGGCTACGTCATGCTTTTCTCCTCTGGCTATAGAGCCCCGACGTAAATTTAATGACCAGTATTCTTTTATGCAAGAGTCAGTTTACTTAAGAAAGAGCAGAGTTGATGAAGAAAAGTATATCTATTTGTACGTCAGTACAGCAGTCTCGGAACATCAGGCCTATCCTTCCAGGTAATGTACTGTTTATAAACGTGTCGTGCATATGGGATAACATAACATAAAATTTTCTCCCATCCTCTGTAGTTTCCTCGATCGCCAACTTTGGGTTCCCTAGAGGTAAATCGTGCATCGGAGAAGCGCTCTTCTGGCAGCGCGTCACTAGCTGTACTGTACTTACTGTGTTCCAATGCCGCGTTACTTTCTCAGCAAACGTGACAAATTCAAGCGCGTGATGAGGCAGATTGTGGCAAGTGTTAAAGAAACACGTTTCGGAACACATTTACCGAATGCTTGAATGTATCTTAACTGTCATGACTCGTGTTGAAATAAATTAGAACAGTGAATCGTCTCGCTTAATAATGATATATGTAATTTCTAGTTAAGTGTAGCCTTAGTTTTTTGTATCCGTGTATTTCGAATAACACATGATAATCGAAAACGCTACGCCTTAGGAGCTGCGTTGAAGACGTCAACATTCATTTTCAGACGGCGGCTCATCTCGTTCATCTGGTACTTTTAAATTCGAACGCATCAAATATTTATTACGTAATTTAACCCACATTAGCGTCAAAAACCGGTACATTTAAAACTAAAGTAACCCAAATTACTTGTGTTAGCGGTGCATGAGCAACACGGGGCCCGTAAATTCACTTCAGTTATTACTAGCGATGCTTTCTTCACTAACTAAATTTCAGATGCAAAAACTCTTACTCGGTCCTCGTTAAAAAGCATCTTTCTTCATCATGGTGCAAACCGTGACAATTAAGAAAATATTTTGCTTATACTCCCATAAACGTGTAGAGTTTTTCCACGGAATGCATTTTTTACATTTTATGCTTTTTGCTTGTACAATTTTTTTTACTTACTTGAGACGCTTTGAGACTTGGAAGTATCGAACACCAGCCTCGAACTGTTGAAGTTAATCCCAAAAATATATAAGTATTGAAATAAATAGTCGGTGAAGTACAGTAATTGCTAAACAAATCGAACAAATTATTACGGATGTTATTTTCGTTATGTAGTTAGTTATTTTGGATTCAGTCGTGCTCAGAGGAGAGCGATTCTCGTGGCGCTTGAGTTTTTATCAAGCACGGTGGACTCGTGAAAACGAAGTCCATTCTGTACACGATATTGTACTACAAAATCATTACCTTAAAGGTCAAAAAGGCGCAACCCGTCTCCGTGGAAAGGGTTTAGCAGCTTTTTGTGTTGGTTCTATAGCACGCTGTGACTGTGCAAATATTTTATGCAAGAAATGGCTTATTCTCTTCGGGTAAACTATCATTGGGATGAGGCTATTTGATTTCGGAAACAATAATGAAATTCAGTCGCATCGTTTGATTGTTCACGCCAAGTCGAAATCTCAGTACGGTGAAGCTTAATTTAAGTTAACAAGGATTATGTGCAACTTTGTTTATCAGTAGTGACTTGACGATCATTTACAATAAAGAATTTATACAGAAGAATGGTATGACGTTCAGTGTTTAAAGAGAATAGCTTTGAGAAATCCAGTATTCGAGGATAATGGAATAAAACAAACCTGGTGCTCCAGAAGAGTTGTTTCTCGATGAATTATATACAAAAGACCCTGGTACACAAGACCAACACAATTGTACACAGAAAACCATAGTACAAAACAGCAACAGGCTCTAGAATTCTCGAGAGAACAATAAAATTTTGACTCGGAAGTTTAGACAACATTAAAAGAAGTTACCGCGCCTAGAGGAGTCGACTACTCAAAAATAAGCTAAGGTGTTGGTTACAGTACACAAGAAGAGACTATGGCACACTTGAACGAATGAAAATAAACTTCACCAAACAGCGGCCTATAGCATACTCAAGCGCACGATATAATTAGTATTTAGGGGCCTGAACGACAAAATTGGTCCACAGCAGACCAGACCACACGATATCAGCGGTCTACAGCAGACCAGACCACGCGATATCAGCGGTCTATAGCCGACCAGACCACACGCTAGCAGCGGTCTACAGCAGACCAGACCACACGATAGCAGCGGTCTGCATCAGACCGGACCACACGATCTCAGCGGTCTACAGCAGACCAGACCACACGATAGCAGCGGTCTACAACAGACCAAACCACACGATATCAGCGGTCTACATCAGACCAGACCACACGACAGCAGCGGTGTCGGCGGGCCGGCGGAGCAGCGCTGGCATGTGCCGGCGACCTCAACTGGCAGGTCCGTGAGGAGTCTTTGCTGCGGCCGACCTGGTCGAACAAGGGCTCGATTTCGCTAATTACGAGTTCCAGCGCCTACGTGTGCCTGGTCCAACTTATTGTCGGGTCTCTAATTTTAATTAACGGCTAAATTGACTAAGATCTAAGTCTTTTGTTAACTCGCCGAGGGCTTTTGTTCGCGTCGGAATATGGGATTTTTATTCGTCCTAACGCTCGTGCTCAGGAATCGAAGTTGGGAAAAATTGGAATGCGTTTCAGCGTATTTTCCGGTGGAAAATTTAGGACCAAATGAAGTGAATTAATTCCTAGCTCCAACGACTGGGTGTTTGCGAGCTAGACACACTAATTTCATATCAGGAAACGCAATTCGTAATAAGCATTAATCGTATGACAGTTCTGCATCTATATATATGGACTGATGTACAGGGTTATTGGGAATGCATTTCAATTGATTTTATAGCTTTAAATTAAGGGGGAATGAATTCAAGGCGAAGTCTCAGGCAGTCAAATTAAGGCTACCATTTCCAATACCTCACACCTCATTGACTAGCCACACTCACATTCATGTTCTGAATGAGTTACAACGAATATCATGGTTATACATTTTGAACAACTTAATTACCTCGATTACAAGTTCAAAAAACTAGATCTTTGCCAACTAGCTACACTCACGTTCGTGTTGAGGACGCGTTAAAACTTATTTTATGCAGTGCAAGAAGAGATGTTTCTCGATGAATTGTACTAAAGACAATACACAAAACCAATACTAAAGGACTTGATCCATAGTACATAAAAGCCTGTAGTACGAAAGAGCGGCAGGCTCTTTTGTGGAGTGAAATTGATGAGTATTAAAGGAACAAGTTACATCAGCTGAGCTGGCTGCATTCCCCTTACTCCAGCAGCAGCTTCCGTGACGGCCTTCGTCGCAGCCTCCGTTTTGGAAATATTTTGAACAAACTTTTTCAAAATATTTTGAGCACGGGAGGCTCAGGTGTTTGCTCCGAATGTTGGCTCCTCAGGTTAGAATTACTTTCATACCATGTGATTATTGTGACTTTTGTCCGTGCTACCAAAGCCAAGCTTAAAATTGTGTCAAAAATTACTGCTAAAAAACTGCATTGACAAATTAGATTTGACTACACAGATGCCCAATTTGTGAAATTATTTTCATCGCTCAGCTTCCAAAATGTTAATTAAGCTTTATTTGGCGAGTATCTATGAAATATTTCACAAAGAATTTACCTCTCCAATTTCATAGACATGAGCCCCTATTAATGTATATTTTTTATCAGTCATTCTATCGCTTTTCGTCTAACATTTTTATTTTCAAAAAAGGCTTCAGTTGCATTCCTGCCTTGAATTCGCACCAGCTCTGTAGTTTTCCGCCACTCAGATTGACGTTCCTTCGCATCTTGAACGGCGTAACTCATTCTCGCACTATCATAGTCAAATGAAATCGTGACGGACGACTTTGCAATTCGCGGTGAAAGTTGTGTGGGTTTTGCAGAGCATTCTTGCAAGCAGATCGCACCTCAATAATATTTTTTTCAGAAATAAGAATTCATTCTTATAAAAATTTGCATCGGAATCAGTGTAATCGTTTGATGCACTTGGCCGATGTACACGAAACTAACCAATGTGCACGAAACTTGGCCCATGTACGCAAAATACGACCAATGTACACGAATCTAACGAACGTTCAAGAAACCCTAACCATTAAACACCAATTTACAATTGCAAACTCGACCCGATGTACGTGACTTGAATTAAATGCGATCCCTGACCAACACGGATGGCAAATTTCAAGTGCCTTTTTGACGTAGAATTATAAAGATCAACGCCTGACTCGCCAGAAATGGACACCTACGAAATCCAGGCGCCGTCTGGTCGTGCATTCGAGATTAGCTCTCAGTTCTTCAGTTATTGTTTAACTACAAAAGCGCCATCCATTTCTGAGTACCGGTTGGTTTTCAGAGCCCTTATGCACTCCCCCAGTCGTTAATTTCTTAACACGAGAAATGCCGTATCGCAATAGATATATTTCCAAACGGATATTAGTAGCAAACAAACCCGTCATGGGACCAGAGTTTATGGGAACTCTGCAGCCGATATCAATAAAAAACCCACAACAGGAAAAACAGTTGTTGAGCGACAAATCTTTCTTGATGTTATTGAAACGGACCATTTTAATTTGCTCAAATGATACCTAATTTGAGTTTTTTCTCAATATTTCCAGTGATGCGATGGCTGCAAGTAGTAATAACTGCAGTGGCTGTGCAGTCTACCTGCCTCGGTCTCCCAAGTCTATTTTCCAATTTTTCAACCATGCCGACTACTCCCAGTTCATTGAGTATTAAAATACTTGAATACACAGTTATAATAATTTTATAAAACTTACATATGTCTAACTGCATGGTCTTCTATAACTATTAGGTCTTCGGAGTCCCCGTCCAAATATTCTGCATTATATTCCGGCACTACTCCTACCATTGTCCAGGGAAATTTCTTCGATTACTGTAAATCCTACAATTCCTACAATTACTGCTACTCCTATAAATCCTACAGTTACTGCTACTCTTAGAATACCTACAATGACTGTTACTCCTAAAATCCCTAAGTGCGGTCCAGGGCTACTCCCAAAATTAATGTTTATTTGTCCCATCAGTTTAGTCTTACTCTCCATTATCTGATGGCAAACCTTCCTCATTAATACCGAACAAATATTTTCTGCTCTGAAAATTCAGTTAATTTGAGACCCTGATGACCGCCATGTTGCAAAGACAGAAACTGCTAAATGTGAATTTCATTTAAAGTATATTCTAATAAATTGTAAAAGGAGTCGTGTTCAATATTCGGACAAGTCCAAAATTTACTGTTGTCGGTCAAGTATGAAGGATAAGCCCTGCCGGATATTGCTAACAAATTTAATGCGGTACATTTAATTAATTTATTGTATACTAGTAGCAGGTGCACCTTTACACCAATTCCTATAATTTTGAACAGATCATCTCGTTTAGTTTTTCGAGGCATTTCCGCTTCAGAAAAACAAATCGCCGACATTCTAGACATGCACTGTCAATCAACGCCGCACCTAATTTTTTCTGCTGATTTCCATCAATTAGTCGCGCGCTCCGTCAAAATTCGTGGCAAATTACAATACTGATTTCTGATATGAATGGTTTTTCCCTCGCGAATGCGGACGTGACCTCCCTCCCCGATGGTCTGAGGGGTACTGAGGGTAATCCTAAATCTACAAACAAATAAACTTACACGCGACAGTCTTTCTTGACATTAGATTTTTGGCTATCGCTGAATGTAGAACAGCCGCCACCCATAGCTGGAAACCTATACTGGCTCACACGAATCTACGCAAATCAAGATTTTATACACTAACCTAGATTTCAAAAAAATTTATGCTTTACACAAACCTACATTTGACCCAAACTTATTTTTTACACCAACGTACATTATACAAAAGAACTAAATTTTACCCATAAACCTCCATTTACACAACCTTACATTTTACAAACGAAAAATCACATTTTACGCACTAACTTACATTTCACAAACCAGCAATCCCTGTACAACTGATACTGAAATTTGTTGACAGCCAATTCACTTTCACTAATTATTAACGTTTCTTTTCTACTTTAGTTGGCCACATCAGTTGTGGAAGTAACTTGGCGACCAAAATCTGACCCACTTTCAACACATGTTATGCAAATTATGCCTCTTCCTACGCTTAGCAAACACGGCACTAAATGGGGTGCCGTGTTTGCTAAGCGTAGGAAGAGGCATAATTTGCGTAACTTGTGTCTGTGATTGTTTTCATAACACTTTAAAACTGATTATTTTCATAATACGTCAGTACCCTGCGTGCTGGGATTGGGAAGATACATAATTTGTATGACTTGTAAGTGTGAATATTTTCATAATACTGTGTGGTTACTTACACGTTCTTTGATGAGTGTATGGAAACACATATTAGTTATTCACATATTAGTTTTATTTTGAAGCTTTGTGATACTAAGGCGGTAAGTGATTAAGTAGGTCCTAATTTAGGACGTTTAACTTAACCTAACTTAACGAAAGCACTAACATATATCATATGAAACTAAATTTTTAAGTATTCATAAAATTTGCGTTCATTACTCGAATAAGCTAGTTTACGTTAGGAGAAAAATGAATAGGATAACCAAATTTATGACAGCAAAATCCTTCAACTTTAACCTAAACGAAAATTTCTGTCGACATGAAATGTTTCCTGCGCGGAGAATCGCAGTCAAAGTGTTAAGCAATTGCTGATTTGTGTTCGAAACATTTCGCTCCAAGTATTGGAAACGTACGCTCCTGAGTCAATAGCACCTATTTCGAATACTTGCAACTAACAAATTTAGAAAAGAAATCAAACGGTGCTTGAAATGAGTACGCCAAATGCAATGTACATACGAACATATGCCACATGGTTTCTAAGAGCGGACGTCCGGGAATCATCATGAGGAAAACATCATTTTGAATTCTTCCGACCATTATTAATTTATTTTTATAATTAATCGAATTTAATAAAGTTTGGAAGACTTCGAAACAAGGTTTTCTTCATACATGCATACGTCGGTCTCGATCTCTGGTAGATCTTTCTGGAGAGATCGAAACTGAGCTCTCCCCTTTCTGGGCGTCTGCAGGCACCACACTCCCCCGCCAGCGTATCCTGTATACGGCGGCTCGATCTCCCTAAAACTTCGGCCCGGCCATGTGATCAGCGGACCGATGCCCTAATTCCCATTATATGGAGCGCTGATTTCTGATTAAATCGTCGCAATGTCATTGTTTTGCTTATTCGGAGCAGTAATTGCTGGAGAGCCTCACTGATAATTCGCCCTGTCGAAGCAGCCCGGATCTGCTTAGAATAGTCCGCCATTGCAAGTGATTGAGGGTAATGAGATAATCTAAAGAGGACGAATCATGAAGAGGTTAGGTTTAGTGCTTGGAGAGCTCGTCATTTGTTTCTTATAGGGTAAGTCGCTTGATAACCTGAATCAAATCGAAGTTTAAAGAGCAAATTAAATGTATGTTATCGCCATGCGAGGAAATATGTGGGTATTTTCAGAAGAAATAATTTTTTATACTACATAGTTTTTACTATCTGAGAAAAGCCTGAAACTGAAGTTACTTTTCCCGTCGTGCTAGTCTAATTCTTTGCACCTGCTATCGCTGAGGTTACCATCTTCTTAAAGTTGGTTGTGCACCTTTCTCAACTTTAAACCTTTCAACCATCCATCCACAATTTCCTACCGAATGTCCGCAAATATTCTCCACATGTTGCAAATATACCAAGAAAACAAACGGAATATATTAAGTGAAGTTCCAGCAAGGATGTAGTTGTTGAGGCGTGAACTACCAGGACGTCCTGCCTTTAAGATTTATAAGCGAGCGCTTTTTTGCGGGGACGTTAGAGTGTTCTATTTTTGAGTATGTCGATGCCGCCGATTTTGCTCTGTAATTTTTCTTCAGCGTTGATCGTGAATTTTATTTTGCAAATTTGACGCCGATAGAAAATTCAAATCTTGAAGTTCGCGAATACGTTTTGATTATATTAAGAATACGAGGTCTTGATTGAACATCAACAATTTGGGTGATGAATCTTGGGTTAAATTCATCGACTTTAATAGGAAAGCTTAATATAAGTTCTATAATTCAAGATGGCGGCGTACACACACATCCTCCGTGTAATTTAAAATCTAGAATTAAAGATGGCGGGTCGAATTCTCCGTGACGGTCACAAGATTTGATTTGGCTCTGCATGAACCTCGATGCGTACATTAAATTGTTTTTTCCATTGTTCTGGATTTATTATGAGTCGAATGCCGGGTGCAGCGCAGCATCGCTCGCTGCCTCACTCCCTACATGAGATATTCATGTAGCATCGCCCGTTTGACAAATAAAATTCTCGATACTCTTAGAAACAATATCCTATTTCTTTGCAGTAGGTCAGTTTTGCTGAAAAGCTCTTATTGACAATATTTTTTACAGAACATCCCCACTCATGTATTGTAACGTCACTAAACACTTCGCCGACGATGTAATTTTTGACGACGTAAATCCGTGAAAAAATACATTGTTTCCAACCATGATATGGTCATCACAGATCGTTACTGTTATCTTTTTCTACTAATTAAGAACAACTACGCGTATGTTCGCTCAGAAAAACAATATATGTTGTCACACAAATTGCTGACATAAGTGTTGCCACCAAAATTCGTCGCCACAATAAATTCCCTAAAGTGTTAACCTTCCCTCGCCCTCCTGCGGTGTCCTTCGTCTGGGGGTGGGGGTCTTTACGACGTCGTCTGCTACGATCATATTTCTCGCGTAAGTTGCTACAAACTTGTCTTTTTTTGGAATTCTACGCATATTATTGGATAATTTTTTCTGTGCATTTTACGATGCAGCTGTTTTGCAAAACGTTATCTCGTCTCCTCGTAGACTTGCGAGAAACTTGACATACGAGCTATCATGTCGTAGTCTTCAACTTTTTTTCGTTTAATAAGACTAATTTGCGGCAGAGCCACTGTATGAACTGCACTTAGCATTCCTGAAATTACAGCTATTGTCGTTTAACACACGACCAATGTTACGGTTGTGATCAAGCATCTAAATTTATACTCATTCCTAGCGACATCGAGAAGCTGATGTCAGTACATAACTGTGCATAAAATATTGTAATGTATATATTATGCACCGCCGAATTCTTTCTCATCACTCAGAAGTATAATCGTATCTTTTTTTAGTTTATTTGTTGCTGCTCGTTCTTTAGTTTATTCTTCGTTTTATCTCATTAATTTTCTTCCCTTCATTCCTCCTTACACCATCCCCAAAATTTTCACCATCACCCAAATTTCCATCATCCCCCAAGTTTCCACCATCCTTTAAGTTTCCACAATTCCTTAAGTTTTCACCATCCCTCGAGTTTCCATCATCACTCCCTTACAACTCACACCCCAACACACTCTCCCAGCACACACCCCAACACACACCCTTAACGCACATACACTCCCTAAAGAACATACTCCCCCAACACACATGCTCCCCCAACCCACTCTCCTAACACACACTCCACTCCCTATCACACTACCCCAACTCAATCACTACTCTTAACACACACACTCCACAACACACACCCTTCCATAACACACACATTCCCCC
>VOMN01130349.1:0-11576 GCA_014899125.1 Orchestia grillus | reverse complement strand
CCAGGACTCTCATTTTTCTACCAGAGGTCCGCCCCCACCTAAGGAACAAATACGAATATAGAACCAAAAATGCCATTTCTGGACCATTTTTGGGAGGCGGTCCCTCATACGAAAGTGTTCCAGCTGCTTAGATAACGAATCAAAATAATTTCTGATAACCTAAAATCATAAGCATTGTACTTAGCTAAAATTTTGAAACTATCGCGATGCATAGGATGGTTACAAGCCTCGGAATGATCCCTAATATTACTGTAAAGGGGGTTAGTTATGGGTCGGTTAGCACCAGCAGACACACCCTTTTGCTTGACAATGTGCATGTCGATTTCTCGTCTCGTATTTTATCCGGTGAAGAAACCAATGCGCTCTTCTTTAGGCTAAAATTTTCATTCGAGCCATCGAAATTGAATTACTTGTCCCAGTTTTTCTTTGTAACGTTTTTACCTATCCTTGCCATACGAGCAAATGCATAACAAGGCCAATGATTTGATGAATTACTTACATTCTACGTTAGAATTGATCATTTTATTTAATTACATCATGTTTATCAGCTCATCACAAACAGTTTGTTAACAATCTTGGAGGCCTGGTATTGGATAAGAGTTTAGTAGTTGCGAAACCAAATAAGGGAAATGGAATTGTGTTCTTGGAGACAGGCCTATGTAGAGAAGATGCTGATGATTTTAAAAGATACTTCAAATTCATTCCCTGTCCTGAAGATTGGCTTACTCAAGTATTCAGGCGTGATGATAGGGTAAATCGATATGCAAATAATTTATTCAGACATGGCATCATGAATGACAATCAGAAGCAGCTGGCACATGCAAGTGGATTGAAACCGGTCGTCATGTACGGTGTGCCCAAGGTTCATAAGCTTGGAACCCCTAAGGCCAATTTTACCCACTGTTGGGAGATGTAATTATCAACTGTCCAAATATCTTGTCAATCTACTTTCACCTTTTGTATGGAATGTGCGTTCCGCGAAAGATTTTTTTACCTTTGGCAGTGCACTTGGTAACCTACGTGCTGAAAATTATTTTGTGGTAAGTTTTGATGTCGATCATTATCCATTTGTATTCCCATAGCAGAGACTATTCAAGTAATTTTGTCGAAAGTGTTTCCTAAAGATTCAGATGTATTTAAGGATTTTAGTAAAAGACTGTTCAGTAAATCATTTGAACTCTGTACGTGAGACAATATCTTCATTTACGCAAACCAAATGTACAAACAGATAGATGGCGCTCCAATTGGAGGTTGTGTTTCCCCAACACTGGCCGAGATTTTTTTTATTTCTTCATGAAATTACGTGGCTGAAGAACGGGCCTTGTAGAATTTAAACCTATTTTATATCCCTGGCATGTGGATGGAACTTCTTTTATTATACCGGTCAGAATCACGTGTACCTTTGTTTTTGGAATTCCCGAACTCTCAACACGGAGCAATTTCATTTACTCACGAGGAGGAGAAAAACCAATGTAGCTTTATTAAATGTAAATGTAACCAAGAACCATAATCCCTTTTCGACAGGTTTATACAGGAAAAAACTTTCTCAGGACTTTAACTTAAATTTAAAAGCGCAATTCCGTTAGCCTACAAAATTAGTCTTTTCGGATAATTATTTTTTAGAGGTACAAAATTTGTTCAAACTATATTTATTTTACAACTGAATTAGATTTCTTAGAACGTTTATTCTATCATAATAGTTACTCTCACAAACTTACGTGCAAAATTTTAAGAGGGAGACTCAATAGTTTTTATTATAATCTTTCGATTGTTTCGACTGTTCCTCATAGGACTGCGTATTTTAGCGTGTCATATAGCAACTGGAAAATCGATGATACTATTGAAATACGTGCCTGCTCATAAATTAACAAATTGGACCCACGACTTAAATTGAAAGTATTTAAGTCGTGTAAGTAGCCAAGGATCTAATACCCATTAGGATGCTAACCAATGTTTTACACTGGACGAGTGTAGCCAGTGTACGGCTACCTAATGTGAGGGGACAACACTTAATTACCCCCGCACGTGCATTGCCGATCATAGGAGTGTGTCGGTTCGTACTGACCGACCCATAACTAACCCGCTTCACAGTAATATTAGGATCATTCTGAGGCTCGTAAATACCCTATACATCAAGATAGTTTCAAAATTTTAGCCAAGTGTAATGCGTATGCTCTTAAGTTATCAGAAATTATTTTAATTCATTACCGAAAGCCAACATCAAACAGCTGTGATACTTACGTGGTATTAAACATTTCAGGTTAGGCGTTGAACTTTTATATCATGTAGACCTTTGTATAAATTCTAAACATTCCTTTAGTCTTGTAAATGCTTATGTACTATATATCTTATCTTTTACATTGTCCTCCAAACATGGGCAAAGTACTGCTTGGAAGCTCTCGATTAACATAAATGAAAATTCAAAACTTTTATTTTCATTTTGAAGAAGGGCTTGGCAAGACAATTTTTTCAGACTAGCCTAAGCTTTAGGTACGAATTTGCTCCAACAGTCATTAGGGGACGAAGTGTATTTTTCATGATAATACCCGGTTACAGCAGGTATCTAGGCTACGGAACATCAAACAACAAGAAATCTTAAACTAAAACAGGAACAAAGGGGATAGGGGAAGTATCAACGTCGGTGTTTCATGAACAAAGGAAAAAGCTGTTCGGTATATCAAGGTACCTGCTAATTTTGTAATGATCATTTATGATTATAAAATTCGCTTTGACTCATTCCAAAATGCTTACATTTTACAACTTAAAAGAATGCTATTACTGTCTACAATGTTCGTACAACAGGGACATCTCATTCTTCTTTCGCACATCATCCTCATGCTCATTGACCAGAGTTTACCAGTTCCTACCAGTTTCTCCAACGTAACAAGCATTGCATTCAATACAATTTATTTTATATATCACATCATAATTATCCCCGGGAGTTCTTTCACTTTAGATAATTTATTTTGAACTGTATTCATTGATTTATGCGCTAATTTGATATTGAAAGGCTTTAGGAGCCGTTGGATTTTTTCGTCCCATGATAACTATCGGAGCAAATCCACGTCGAAAGCTTGAGCTAGTCTGAAAAAAAAAATGTCTTGCTTAATCTAGTCCTCCTACAAAACGAAATGGAACCTTCAAGACATCCACTATATTCTCCTTTTCAAAACTGTTATGGTTTTACGTGCATTTATTTTGTAGCTCTAAATTAACTTTAAATTCCTCCGAAATAGATCCATAAGTAAACGTTCTCTTTCCGAGCCCACACTATGAACGAGGACAAGATCTTTTAGCGACCTGAAAATACGGATGAAGTGTATTGTTGCATTGAGTGTACAGGCCCACACCTAGTTATGGTTATGTGAGTGTGTACGTTTGTGTAATAGTGTGTGTGGCAAGACTGAGTATGAAGGTGCATTGAAATTATACCGCGGTATATAATTAAATAAAGATGAAACACTATAGAACTTTGGATACTTGGTGCATACACACGTATGGACCGAAAACTGAGTAGCAAGATGCGTAATCAAGCGATATTTGACAATGCGTATAAAAATGCCAGTATTAATCGCACTTTCGAGCAATTTTGTTTTTTCAGGCATTGGCTCAAACTGGACACGGATAGTTAATGATGGCACACTTTTCTATACTATCTCCTTTGCTCAAATTGTTAAAATTCAGTGAATAAAACTGGGCTTCGTTCTGGCGATCCCAGATGGCCACTTTAAAATTTCTACACCGTATAAAAATTCAACAACTTTGCTGAGTCATCAAGGGATTTCCGAGGTTTTGCCCCTCTTTCTTTTCACCTTAACGAGCAGGGAATCTTTCCGCGAAGGATTGAGAATGTTGCCATGAATGATTTTCGAGTCACAGATATTTGCCTCAGTTGAGTGATCACACAAATTTCGGTCGGAGGGTCGTTTGCAAACAAGCTCAAAAAAATGGTATTGCCTCACAGAGGTATTCCAATTTGAAGCTTTGCGTTAATACTTGTCTCGCTTTGAAAACTAGTTCTTTGGGTTAAATAATTAGATTTTAATCGAACTCTATTGTTTGTGCGATTAGCATCTTGGTTCTACGTACACAAACACGGCAAAATTGAATAGACACCCATAGAAACCGTTTGCTTTATTAACAAGTAATAAAAACAAATAAATTTCTTATAAATGTTCACAATATTAACAACTAATATTTGATTGACATCTCTTTGCTTTTTTTAATGCAATGACCCTTCTTGCCATGCTAGTAATGAGTTCACGAATATCATCTTGAGAGATTTCTTGCCATGTTTTATGCAATAACCCTAAGAGTTCAGATTTCGAAAGGTGGCTTTTTTTCTAAATTTTCGGTCTAATATACTCCAGAGGTGTTCAATAGGGTTCATATCCGGAGACTGACTTGGCCATGGAAGTTTCTTGAACCCATTTGACTCAACCAATGCTGTGTTGCTTCAGCAGTATGACTTGGAGCACCATCTTCCATAAATAGGGAATCAATTTTAATCATTCTACCACTTAAGAATGTAGGAAGGAACCCTTCGTTTATATAGGAACATATTTGCCTGAATTGATGTTTCCGTCACACTCCACAGGCTCAGATCGACCATCCCTCCAAATTGCACTCCATACCATTACTGACAAGCTCCCATGTTTCATTGTTGACAACGGTCTTTTTAAATCAAACTCCTGACTACAAAGTCTTCATACCAACACTCCTCCACTGTGCGAATCTTGACTCATCAGAGAAAATGACAGTGCTCCAAAAGGCCATAGGTCTCTCCACCGTCTCGTGAGCCTAATCATTTATGGGCTTCATATTGGCTGGATTAAGAATCGGTTTCTTTTTTGGTAGCTATGCTATAGTAGCCCATCTTGTAGAGATACTTTATAGCTGTTCTGGAACTAGCATAAGTATGTGTTGCTACGTCAGCGGCTTTGTAACGTGGCTCCTGTTCGAAATTTCTTCGGACGAGACGCATGTTTTTTCAGATAGCCCGTGACGACCTGAATTAGATTTTGTGCGCTCCTCGCCTTCTCTGGGGAAATGAACACTCACTCTATTAACAGTAGAAATGGGCAGTGAAAGACTTTCAGGTATTTTGCGTTGACTAACACTGCCTTTATGTTGACCCACGTACAACCTCATTGAAATTCGGATAGCTCTAATGCTCCTTTCGTTCGAGCATGCTTTACTACTTTCGTATACGTTCTGAAACAAGAAAGATAGGTACATAAAACATTATTATTGACTTTAAATAACATTAATGATAAAAAAAAAGCCTAAATGCAGTTTTATTGGTGTCTATTCATTTCTGTCATATATGTGTACTTTGTTCTACTTCCATGAGAGTGAGTACAATGTAGGCAGGGCTGTGGAGTACTGTCTCAATCTAAGCTGCTACATAACCTGTTCAAAAATCATATAATCTTCATGAATAACTCAATTTTCGAGCAGAAATTTTATATGTTTCCCATATGTGCAAGGGAGAAATAATTCAATGGAAACTCCATTGAACAATAGCCCCAAGCGGTAGAGTTAAGTTCTCTAAAACAAATGATCAGTGAGGTGAGGAAGGGCGGACCCAGCTTGGTATTCGGTAAGATCTCTTTCCTTTTGAAGCTTCGCCAGATCTGCCTCCCTTTGGAACGCAATATTGCTAACAAATTAAAAGCAATGAATTCAGATTCACGATGTAGGCTCTACACAAGGGCGTGGGATCAGTTTTCAGCCCGAGTGTATTACAAAATAATGCTCCCTTCGGTCGGAAATATTTACTACACAAGGTGAAAAATCGACGCATTTTCTTTTCTTTTAGAACTTTGACTGCGATTCCTCACACAGGGAAAATTTCATATCGACAGATATTTCAGTTATGAATTTAAAAATGAACGATTTTGTACCCACAAGTTTGGTTATCCTATTAATTTTCCTAGCAATCCTAACTAGCATAATCGAGTAATGAACGCAAATTTAAAGAAACCTGAAAAATTTCTATTCATATGTGTTAGTGCTATGGTTACGTTAGGTTAGGTTACACGGTCACGGGTACCATACATGGCGTTACGTGTACCATATATGGCGTCAGAGTGTGAACGAACTTTTTTTTTGACTACAGCAGATTTTTTTGCAGCGTGTGTTGAAGACAAATTTGAACCCAATATATATAATAAGGTAGAAGTTAATATAATTTTGTTTCTTCCTCTTTCAAACAATATTATCAATTTTTAATTACCCGCAGGATGTGGCAGAGTAAAGATGATACTAATATAAAGTGCACAGATAACCGAAAGACAAAAGATTTGATGGATTCTGGGAGAAAAGCAGTATTGCAGCCACATCTTGAGAGACCTACAGCCAGTAAATTGTAATTCAATCCAATCCCTTCAAGATCCAAAAGCACCACGTAACGTTGATGAATTAATTGAAGCAGTGACAGATAGCTATAAGAAATTACAGAGATTAACAATGAACAACATTTTCCTTACTGTGCAGCAGTCAATGGAACAGATTATTTTGGCAGATGTTGGCTACAATTACATGCTCCAAAATCTCTCGAAAGTACAGCTAGAAAGTAAGTGGATTCTTCCTAATTTATTCAAATTTCAGAAAAATTGACGAATAAATCAACAAGTATCAAGTAAATATAGCGGCAAACATACTTCTTCTATTGATGCATTATCGAATTCGTGTATTTAATGACAATGTAAAATATGTCTTTTGTTATTCATCTTAATAAAAATAATTTTCAATGCTGTTTATACATTATCAATTTAATAATCTGAATCACAGAATGAAGTTTACCTTCTTGTTACAACCAGTAGTTTTGCAAGTATCCTTCCTAAGCACAAGGTTTACAATTGTTTCGGAGCAAATATTTCCGACCAACTTTTACGTTGATATGAACCAATTGTTTCCGACCGGAGGGAGTAGTTTATATTTTCCAGCGACGTAATCATCTCTACCGAACCTTGAAAAACGGCCATGAGTCAGTCGGGTTACTATCCCAACTACGTATCAGGATTTTCTTATTTAAAAACTTTCCCCATTAATGATTCAGGTTAAGTAAGAAACATACAGTAATCGCGATAATGATTAATATTTTGGGTTGCTTTAATTATGCTAAGGTACGAGCCACAGTCCATACAATCTGGCATGAATCGATGCTATTTTGTTTAGGCATTCAAGAACAAAGATATACCCGGATCAAGGTATAAAACGGCGTGTAGAAATAATACGGTTGTCAAAACAAGGGTGCACGCATTGAAGACTTTGGAAGTAATCAGTGCAAATAATCAAATTGGTTAGGAAAGGATGGTTGGATGTACTCAACATTTGTCAGCAATTAATATGATAATTGACTGCTTACGAGTAAATAACGCTCCGAAATGAACTTTCACAAGTTGAACGCCGCATTTAATTCTTCAGTGACGGAATTCAGGGTGAAAAACTAACCTGTTATGCGGCCATCTTAATTGTCAAGTTAATGCATGTTATTTTCCGCACGGAATGTTTCAATTATTGCTTTAGAGTAGTTATTGTAATATTGTTCTTGACATATTTTGAGACAATCGTTTATATTTTCTTAAGTGCAATTGCACTTCTGACCAATAAATATGCGCAATACCGTGCTTCACAAATGGCAGTTGCCTTCGGTTTGAAAATGTCTATTGATGACGTAAAAAATATTAACGAGATTCCCCCGCCAGCATTATAAATTGCGTTCGGGGAAGTTCCCTTCCAAAAATTTTTAATTTCATTATCGTAAATCATTTCTCGTTTCTTAATCAGGAGGCACGGATGGGGCTTGGTTTTTAATTGCCTTTAATTCAAATACGACGGACAAGAAAACAAATTGATCCCATAATAAATAGACATTTTATTGCACGATGACTAGGATTGGACTGACTGCCCAGAAATGAATCATTTTTACTTAAAAAGAAATGGTGAATTATTTTTTAACTTGTATACCCTGAGTTTTTGGTACATGCTATCAAGAGTAATAAATGAGACAAACTGTAGCCAACTGGTGAAATATCCCGCCTGCATTAGGCTTCCTTGTCTCCAATTAGGGAAATTCTTCCACAGTTCCCGGACATTTCTTGGGTCCTTCGTCTCAGATTTTTCATTTAAACTCTTCCATACAATCTTAATGTTATTAGGTTTGAATTCTAAGCTGACCATTCCAGCAGAATAATATTCTGCTCAGAAAATAAATGCCACCCCAGATTTTGCTCTGTGACACGGTACATTATCACACATAAAAACAATTGGCTGATTAACGACAGTTCTAAAGCTGGGTAAAACTTAGCTCGTCAGTAGCTCATGCTATGCCGCTGCATTTGCTCTTCCATGTAACTTAACAAGACGTCCTGTACCAGTTGCAGAAGTTATACCAGAGACAATGAGACTTCCTCCTCCGAAATGGACACCATATTTAGTACATTACATTGAAGAGAATATCGTTTAACAGGACTGCGTCAAACTAACCTCCTACTTTCAGAACAAAACAAGCAAATTTTGAATTCACCACTGAAACGAATATATTCCAACTGTTCTTCAGCCCATGAGACATGCTCATTTGCGAATTTCAACTAAGCGTTTCTGTTCCTCTAAGATATGGAAGGCTTCGGGGAAGGCACTCGACAAAACATATTGATTTCATTGAGTCTACGGGAGACAATGTGTCGTGAAATATTAATGAATAGCTTATCATTAGCTTCTTTCGAAATATCGTTCGGCATGACAAATCGATCCTTTTTGTATTTTTTACGAATCCATCGATCTTCTCTTCCAGTTGTTTTCCTAGCTCTGACGGGTGATTTCTCGGCTCCACATGACCTGATTTTCTTAAAGTTTGTCAAGATACTATGAACATTTTCAAAATTTGTCAAGATACCGTGAGCACTTCTTACAGTGTATCAAGAGACTACGAGCATTTCTTAAAGTTCGTCAAGATACTATGAACATTTCTTAATGTTTGTCAAGATACCATGAATATTTCTTAAAGTTTGTCATGATAAAATGAGTAACACTCGTAGCCTCTCGCAGTCTTTTTAATATTACTTATAGAGATTTTGTCTTATTACGCAATTTCACCATCAGTTTTCCCTCTTTTAAAAGGATATCACTGATTCAGGAGGCATGTTGATTGTGCAAGAATCCTAACTTACGTTTTAATATATCTTGTAAATAAGATTCACTCTTTAGCCTGATTAATCCCAAAATTAATGAAATTTTATTCATCGTTTAGATCATTTTCATCGACTATTTTCACAACTCTTATAGAATTAGCAGTAAGACTTTTTCAAAATTTACTATTTTAAATTTTGAATTTATTATTTTTGTTTCTATATTTTAAACTTTTTTAGTTCACATTTATGACTTTTTCTCATAAAAGCATGTTCCACTACGTTTTGTAGTAAGAGTTATATCAGATATCGACTTTTTCTTATAATTGTTTTGATCTTTTAGCTCGATTTTGTATTGCTTCATTGCTTGTTGCTTATTCAACCATTTTGTTTAACCCCTGCGTATAACTTCGTACGTATGTAGTTCAGTGTTAACAAATTGTCTCACAATGTGTACATGGATAACGACATTCCCTTCGTAAAATAGAGCAAGATTCGTTTTTGAACATCTTTTTAAGTATACCTTTACCAACTAAATTATCGTCGCGAAAAATTCCAAATGTCATAAGAATAATGTTTGAGTTCCACCCAACTAGGAAACCTTTCTTCCTGTCTCATACGACCAAGCAGCCGTCGCCAGCTCCAAAATAGTCTTTGGTTTCATCATCCCCTGAGCCGGAGAGACAGGTCCCCTCTGAGCGCGCTGCCGTCCGACCGTGTCCTGCCACCCTGCTGCCGTCCGGGCGTCCAACGTGGCTCGCACAAAACCCGCCTGGCAGAGAGCGGATATTGGACACTCACAAGCTCATCTCCGACCGGGCAAGAGTTCTATTTGCTTCCGTGATGTCCGAACATGGCGCTGGAAAGCCGTCCTATATATAGGACTGTTTTGGAAGAAAGAATTAAACCTTAAAATGGTTGTGTCGATCTTTTGTCACCGTTTGTGAATTTGAGAGTTTTTATTAGTGTGACTGAGGCTATGCATAGATGCCCCTTTACAGCATTCCCACGCTTCTCCTTTTGCTGACGACACGAGACTGTTCAANCTGTTCAAGGAAGTGAGAAGTGTTGAAAACTGCGTTGAGTTGCAGCAAGAAGACCTTGACTGAATCAATCAATGGACACGGTCAAACAGCATGAAATTCAACGAAGGCAAGTACGAACAGATGAGGTATGGAAAGCACCCAGGTAACATGTTCTCATACTGAACGAAGAGGGTCTGGAAATAGAGAGAAAAAGCTCCCTTAGAGACTCGCGTGTTATTGCCAAGGACAAAGGAGGATTCTGAGAACATATCGACTTAACAGTCAAAAAATGCCAGCATCAAATTGGCTGAATCTTGCGAGTCTGCAGGATACTAGAATACTTAATTTATTTTTAATTAGTTAAAATATTATGCCTTATTACACAACTCCTCCCACGGCGAAAACAAGAGCGCTACTCAGGGAAGAGGTTACTTGATTATTTAAACGGTAAACATGAGTCCGTAACATATACGAAAAAAGTTAATTTTAATGCAGTCTTAACTTCGTGATGTTACTTAAAAACAAATAGTATTTTCGAGCTAATTTCTATAGCAGGAAAAAAAACACCGGCTTAGGGCTTAGACTTTACAGTGCTGTGAATTTTAAATACAAATGTTACTGTATTTCATGTCAAGTAGAAAGGGTGTATAGAACAAGTTTGTGTTAACGTTACTTCACAAAAGAATTGGAATATCTCCATTTTTACTTTTTCATGAATCCGATGTCCTTAATAAAAAAACACCATTCGCCGGATAGTTGAATACCTTCGAAACGATAGAATTTCCATTACCATCACCTAGAAAAACCTGATTTACTTCACAATAATGCGGACATTTCACTCACACGAAATCAAAAATCTTTCGCGAATCTCAGAACTTGATTCCAAACTTTATTCCTAGATTAACATCTGCAGTGTCTTCCGTTATAATTTAAACACATGTAATATTTACCTGGACGTGTTAGAGAATGCCTTCTATTTGCTATGCAGCTGCGCGATTCTCGTGTAGTCATCTTGAGGCCACTTATCATGGTGAAACTGTTGCAAGAACGGGTTACGAACAATTCGTAACCCGTACGTATTGCAGAGCACCAGAACTATAGGGAGATAAATCCATCTCATAGTAGTATACGAGATCATTCCTTAAAATTTAATCATACAGTACACTATGAGAGTTTTAAATTGAATATATTCTTACAGATCGAATCTGAAATTACTCTAGAATATTTTCATTTATCTATTCAAACCATGGCGTACTCTATCCAGGTCAAGCCACCGTACGTCGGTGTCGACAATGCGGGGGCTGAGCGTCGGTGTGACGAAACGCCGCTGGGGCAGATTGACAGAAGTGTCAATGTAAATAATGCTTCCGTCGTGAAAAGTATCGCTCCCGCATCCGCTCCTGTGGTGACCGCAATT
>VOMN01130341.1:0-16997 GCA_014899125.1 Orchestia grillus | reverse complement strand
AGGTTAGCTTAGGTTAGCTTAGGTTAGCTTAGGTTAGCTTAGGTTGGCTTAGGTTGGCTTAGTTTGGCTTAGGTTGGCTTAGGTGGGCTTAGGTTGGCTTAGGTGGGCTTAGGTTGGCTTACGTTGGCTTCGGTTGGCTTAGGTTGGCTTAGGTTAGCTTACGTAGCTTCTGAGGTGGGCAGCTTAGGTTAGCTTAGGTTAGGTTAGGTTAGGTTAGGTTACTTCGTTCACTGCTAAAGCCAGACGATTTTTCGTCAACTTATGACGTCATATATAAATAGCTCTGATATCTGGCGGTGAAGTTATATAGTGAAGTATATAAGATGGACCACAAAAAAAATCATTTTTCAAATCTATGCATTATAATATACACTTGTACTTCCCTATTTACCTACCTAACTACCTACTCTGTCTGTCACGCTTCGCTATTCCTCAAATGAAATTTCAGGTCTCGAGCTTTACACGGTCCTCGAGATACTGTGTAATTCAGTTTGTATCCTATTCTGATTGAAGGTAAAAATTCCAGGCAGTTTAACTTTGAGCCACTTGAATTATTCAACACACAAAGTATCCTGTGTACGGGTTGCATGTTTCCTCTAAAAAGTCAGTCATCGTGGTACATTTTCAGTGCCCTAATAGAGCTCAGACTACTCTCATCAAGGAGAAATTTTTTTAAAAGACCAGACTATCTCTGCCCTGAACCCCTCAGTCCAACGCTTGAGAGAACCACTTCTCATGGGCTGCTGATACTTCGAGAAGAGAGCTACACTTAGTGGGGAAGAGCTCACTGATTTAGGCAATTCTAGCTGCACTTGTGTGCATGTAGACAGCGAGCTCTGGGATATCACGTATTTTGTGGGATTCTTGGCAGAGCCTTTTACTTCAGCAGTAGGTGTCTTCCCATAGATATCATCGGGCGAGTGTTGGAAATATGTGGTAGCGGTCTAGAGATATATGCGAAGGTGCTAAGTTGGGTGCGTGATCCCGGCTTCTTCGGATCTACAATGTGGGTTTAACGAAAAAAAATTAGGTGTCGTTAGCTTTGGCTCATAACAGGCGTGAGAAGACCCCTGTGTTCATCTAAATTTCCGTGAAATTTTCACGGATCCTGCTAATTTGTATAACTTCGCAACTAATAGCCGTCAAACTCTTAGTATGTATGGTTTCATTTTCCCCGCCATACGATGTACATTTGCAATGTACGTTTGAGATGTACATTTGCATGTGTGACTTTAACGGAAACGAACAAGTTCAAGTTTGTAGTCCCTCTGCAGTATAAGAAGTGGCTTCTGAACATCTTCAATAGGTGCTTTGATGCTGGTTTTCTCCCGAATACATGGAAACTTNAGAGGCAGGGTACTGGAGCAGTCATGCGGGCCAGACGAGACTGCCGTTCAGGCTGGACTCGTTGCACTCCTGGTCAGCGCCCCCAATTGAACTGTAAGCGATCAGGAATCACTTGACGCAGACAAACCTCTGCAGTATAAGAAGTGGCTTCTGAACATCTTCAATCGGTGATTTGATGCTGATTTTCCCCCGAATACATGGAAACTTGCACTGGTTGTTCCGATAGCAAAAGTAAACAAATCACCAACTTTGGTTGAGTCATTCAGGCCTATCTCCCTCTTGTCATGCATTTCCAAGTTGATGGAATAACTGCTGTGCAAGCGGCTCAGCTTCCATCTTGAAAGAGGAAACTACCTGAGACCCACTCAGGGTGGTTTTCGTCAGCGTATGTCTGCAATTGACCAGGTACTTAGACTTGAGATAGATATTCGTGCAGCACTGCAAAGCAAATCAATCCTTCTTGCTCTTTTTTGTGATCTCAGCAGTGCTTTTGATACTGTATGCAGAGGTGGGCAGTAGCGCGCTACATGTAGCGGTAGCGGCGCTACAATTTAAGCAATGTAGCGGTAGCAGTAGCGCCCGCTACATTTTTTAGAGCATGTAGTGGTAGCAGTAGCGGCCGCTACATTCTAAAGTAGCGCTGCCCAGCTCTGACTGTATGGCACACTGGTCTTCTGTACAAACTGAGTCAATGTGTGGAGAGAGAAAAAACAGAGAGAAAATTCATGGTCTATTTCGAGGGGGAACTGTCTGCAGAAAAGAAGTCCAGGTCTGGTGTCCCTCAGGGTGCAATCCTGTCTCCTATTTTATTTAATGTTTTCATGAGAGACCTACCAGTTATTACTGGTGTGAAATCAGCTGAATATGCTGATGATGTAGCCTTCTTTACTACTCATACAGACATCATAACAGCTACAAATCAACTTCAAAATCAGCTAACTGCATTCTATAAGTGGACTAAACAGTGGGGTCTGAAAATCAACCTACAGAAAACTAAATGTATGATCTTCACTAACAGGAAAATTGTGCCCCTTCCACTTTCAATAGCTGGACAGACTCTGGATTTTGTAAACCAGTACAAATATCTTGGAGTCATCCTGGACTCTCCTAGACTCCGCTGGGAGCCCCAACTGAATTCTCTCAAGTTTGGATGTCTACCAATGGTGAACCTCCTGCAGTCAATCTCCCACAAGCATTGGGGAGCAGACCGAGAGCTACTAATTAAACTTTATAAAACCCTCATTCGAAGCCGGCTTGACTATGCTTCACCATTCTATGCATCTGCTGCCAACTCTCTCACATCAAAGCTGAACACCATTCAAAATCAATGCCTGAGAATAGCTACAGGATGTTGGAAAACCACTCCTGTCATTTCTCTTGAGAGCGAAACTTATGTCCCTCCTCTTTCTCTCCATCGGGAAAAACTTTTATGCAGCTATTACTGTAGACTTGCACAGCTCCACTTATGTGCTGTCACTACTGATGTTCCTAAATGATCGGGAGGGACTGCCTAGTCCTTCATTGTACAACCTGCCTTCATGCATGGCTTGCGCCAAATCTGTTTTCCAAAAATTTAATGTACAATTCCTCGTTTCCTCCCAACTTCACCATCTCCTATACCACCTTGGCTTGACATAGGAAAGCATATCTTTACGGATTTCTTGTCTCGATGTTTCCTCTATGCCATGCAGTCATGCGGTGCAAACACATAAAGACCTTCTGAAACAAAGTTTGCCAGCTGCACTGCAATATTCACTGATGGCTCTAAGGTTACAGAGCCAACTCCATCTTCATCAGCTGCTTTTATAGTCCCTTCCAAAGGAACCACCATAAACTTCAAACTAAACCCACAGATGCAAGTAATAGTGTGAACTCTGCGATCTATGAAGCTATGAAATGGGTCGAATTCAACTCTCCGCGGCACGAAAAACTAGTGCTATTTACTGACTCTTTGAGCTCTTTATTTCTTATTAAAGATAGAAAACCTACCTGCTACTTGTATCTGGTCTACAGAATACAGAACAAATTCATGTCCCTCCTTCCGTTGCATGACATGAAATTTCAGTTTATTCCAGCTCATAAGGGAATTGGTGGGAATGAAGCTGCAGACCGTGCTGCCAAAGAGGCTCACTCGCTACGCTACCGCACCTTGACTCCAGCCTCAAGGGAGGAAACTGTAAGATCGATTCATGATGCTTTTTTGCACCGTTGGAACACTCAGTGGCTTGGAAACGTAAGAGCAACGGGTAAGGGACTCTTTCTCACGCAAATAAAGCATAAAATTGAAAACTGGACCTGGGTCTTGCACAGAAGCAGGGGGATCGAAACTTCAATGGCCCGACTTCGCGTGGGACATGCTGGTGTGCGCAGCCATTGGGCTAGATTCAATTTAGCTGATAGCCCAAACTGTCAGTGTGGGCCAGTAGAAACAATAGAACATTTTCTGCTAATGTGCCCTATATACAGGCAACAACGTACCACCCTCATCAACAAACTATCAATGAATGTGACTATTTGATTAAAGAACATGCTGGGAGGGGGTCCCTTCTCTGCTCAAACTCAGACAGAAATTGTTGAAGCTGTGGGGAACTACTTAACTTCAACTAAAAAACTCAATCAAATTTAAACTCCTATTAGCAGTTGTGAATCTTTGGTAGACTATACGAATAACTTGGGAACTAACATTAACAACAAACCCCAGCATTAAATCAATTAAAATCCCACAGAATGAAGCAATTGCCCTGAGGCTACTGGCAGCTTCCTGAGCAGATCTCTTAGGATTGTAAAGACTGCACATGTGAAAGTTGTTGCTATTTGCCCCAGTGTTGCAGCACCCACGAGCTAAAATTCCTTCAGAGCCCTGCCCATAGGAGTTTATTCAGCACTCAATCTTGATTATTGCCAAATTGGCAGATGGAAGCTCCAGGCTGGTCCACCTCACAGGCTGGACCTTCAAGTAAACATAGAAACTCATATGTGGCACACTGTTGGGCATGCAGCAGTTACCTACAGACCTACCTCCTAATCTATACTAGCTTTACTGTTTCATCTTACTTTTTTAACCTTTAATGTAAATCAAGTAGTTGCTATCATGGGTAGAAAAACATAATTGAAACCACCCATCCTGTTTGGTGATGAGCGGTCACTCCAATGGCCAGGCTACGTCCAAGCTTACAGGAACTACTGAAACTTGGTACCGACTTGGGGCTGCATGGACTTGGCTCCGAAGCTCCTCTAAAACTGCGACAAAAGAAGAAGAAGAAGGCTGCAAGAAGGAGCATTTCTTTGATAGTTCAGACGTTAGGCCCTCTTCGAATTCTTGTCTTCACAGTAACGTACAATTTAATTACATGGTCCGTGAGCAGATATTCGACGATGTTCATTTTGATTTACACTCGTAGATTCAGCCAATGTAATGATCACCTATACTGTTACGCCCTGTGGTACAAACATGGCAGTAGGAATACAGAACCAGCGGAAATGTACCGTCCCGAAAGTCGAGATAAAGAATGGACATTTGGTCGCAATCAAATGAGTAATTGTATATTTGAATGAAGTAGTTGCATAAAGATAATTGAATCTTTCAATTTTATTCCTAGGCATCTTCCACGATTAATGCAGATAGATTCACACCAGTTCAGGGCCACAGACCAGGAGTGAGGCGCATGGCAGGACGGTGGGCAATTTGCACATGAGGAGCAAAGCAGAGATCTTGAATATGAAATGTCTGCTTCTTAACTTTGAATGATTCATTTTTCCTGTGCGAAAGAAAAAATGAAATTGAAACAAGATAATTTTTAGATCTGTCCATTGGTCCGGTAGACATCTCCCCGCCATGCTTTGAAATTAATTTGCCTGTCCTGTTGGATATATTTATACACTAATAATAAACTGCGAATTTAAAATTTCTCGGATTTCTCTGGAAATGTATTGTGTCTGAAGCTGTCCCCTATCCCAGCCCGCGCTCTCCTTAGCCCAAAATAAAATTTTCCCGAAGTGACTTCAGTAAGTGACCTAATAATGGCCACAGTCAGACCCTGCAGGGCGGTGACGGCGCCTCAGCTGCACTGGGCTGCACCTCACCTTCAGGCTTAGCTTTATCGGTTAAATTTTCTTTTTGAAATAAATCTATCGCTAATAAAATGACCCAATAGTATATGATGTCATAGAGGCGTGCTGAGATGAATATCATTCAAATTTGTGCATTCTGTATAATGACAGAACGGTCTAATTTCAAGTTATCATTATTGAATTATAACTTTGATAGAGATTTTGGGTCAAAAGCTCTTGAATAATGTTCATATGCTCATCACAAATTATTCCACTAATATTGGAATTAACATGTTGGTAAATATAGGAAATAATATGTTTTTCTTTCTACTCTTTCGTCAACCTTTGTTTCCTTAAATTTATAATTTAATTCATAATAAATTTTCTGAATCGTTTGATTTGTACCATCTGAAATCTAGTCGTTTTAATATCATTCCCAGACAAAAAATTCAAAGGCACAGAAAGTAGTACATCATATTTTCAAAAACAGTGTTATTGTAATAGATAGTATCCAGACTATCAAGAACGCCCTTAAAACTACCTCGCCCAGAGACTGGAATACGTACCTTGAAGCGAATTTAAAGCCCCTAAGTTCGAAGCTCAAACGCGTCCAGAGAATAAAGTGTCCTCGAAATACACGGGAGCTGCACACGCCCTAGCGTACGGGTCGTTCATCACGCCATATTTCAGCTTGTGAATAACTGCCTCCTCCTTGCATTTCTAATCCACACAGGCTCTTCATAACACCGAAACATGGCCTTGAATAAGGGCAGAACATGGTAGTAACGACCGAGTAACTGACACTTAAAGTGCGTATAAAATTTGATGCACTTTATTCTATCATATTTACGATAATTTCTAGCACTATTGTAACCATGAAGTTGTGTAAAAACATTTCATAAACTCATTTCTTTCTATTTAGAGAGCATATTCGTTTGATTAAACATAAGCTTTGCAAATATTTGTAGATATGGGATTAGTTATGGTAATAAGTGTGATCGACATCGATGAAAATGGAAATGGGCAAATCGTAGGAGCTCGCTAGACAGTGAGCATTCGAGTAAGAGGAAGCCATCTGATCTCGCTGGTTTGTTAACATCTATACTATTGTGTACCAGCCATGATGGCATTCACAAAAGTAGAAGAAGTAGTAGTACTAGTAGTAGCAGTAGTGGTAGTGATAACAGTTTTTTAATAACTCAGACCATCTCACACCGTAAGACCATTTAGTATGGACTTTGAAGAACGAGGAATCTACACATGAGGTGTGTTCCCACACACGAATCCCTGCATTTAGAAAAAAGTTAAGCAGGAAGAGGAAGAAAAGATATGAACTGATCTGCGATAACGGCATGAAAATGGAACGAAGGCAAATGACCACGAAAGATAGAAGTTCCAAAGGCCTAGCTAGAGCCGAGGTATCCTAGGCGTGTCCCCCTGGGGACTCCAGTCCCCATAGCGTAAGATAGACACACCTAACTAACCCTATTGCCAGTGATCTATCCTACGTTCCCTGAGGTGGCGTTCACGAGACAAAACAATGTAGTTATGAGGAGAAATTAGGGAAATTGCAGATAGAACTATTTGGCCAGGCAAGAAAATCTCCTAATTCGTGAACAAAGGATGTAAGTAGCGTCCGTGAAATGACAGTAAGAGCTACGTGTATTAGAGAAGTCCTTTCAGAATCTTATGAAAATAAAATTGTTTTCTGTGAGTTTTGTGAAATAGAATTTAATGACAATTTGCCTTTGAATCACCCGGAGCTCATTAAAAAACGCTAGGGGTGTAAATCTTTACCACTTCATTACGAGACACGGTTTACATTTGACGCAATCCAAAAGAGCATGATGCCTTCTGTAAAGTGCGAAGATGCGCCAGTGATGCATAGGGTAGGCTTATCAAAGAGGTCTCTCAGCTCAATCGTTGCCATTCATTGTAGAATTGAAGCGATGGTTATATTTATGCGAGTATGCAGGTTAGAAAGTCAGGTGTATTCCATAGTTCAGACTATGTTTACATTGTTATAAGTTTTTTCAGCAATGATAATTTACCGATGCTTAGAGGTGCAAAACTAGCATGAAGTATCTCAATGAATAAACGGTGGAAACTTGAGCTAGCGGCCATCATCTTCCGTAGGAGAGATAAGTTTAATGTGGGCCTCCTTTCTCTGTTGCCACTGAACTAGCTACTATGAGCCCGCATGCTCAACTCCTAAAAGTTCCTAAGCCAGCCGTCGTTCAAAGGCTACTGTGGGTAGGGGCTGCTTTTGAAGCGTGACAAGAATACAATTGTTCATTTAACGGATATTATAAAAACTCGATGAGACGTAAATTATTTGAAGTCCTGTGCATTACGTCGAGGAATTTCTTCATGTGCCATGAATAACATGAAAACTTGCAAAATTTAATAGTTTATTAAGAAATAGGTACAGTTTCAACGTAATAAAATTTTTGTATCGTGTGTCGTGAGTGACGCTTTTTGATGGAAACATCCCTTCAGGGAAAATTTCTTCTAACCTGTCTTTCACCAATTTAGAGTTTGGGTATTAAATGTTGCGTTGAACAACCGTTGAGCATTTTGAATCTGCATTTTGAGGGGTAAATTCTTAAGAAATTAAACGTCCATGATATTCCATTGATTTGGTATGATTGATATATAATATTCTTTTGCAGCGTACTGGAGAGCGTGTCCGCCCTCGAAATACGACGGGTGGAGCGCTCCTGTGGGAAAGGAAGACTAGCACGGCGTGCCTAAAAAGATGTAGTACCCATGTGGCCTACGACCGAATTATTCATACTTCCAATGTATCCAAGACAAAGTCGATCTAGTAATAATGAAAACTTTTTAAATGAGGTATAATTTGGGGTTTGGTAACCTCAAATCGATTGTTAGAAAAACGTCGTTTCATAAAAAAATGATTTTTGACACCTTTTTTACTTACATTTTACATTTTGAACTGCAGGAACCGAGCTAAATTCGATTTTGATAGCCCTTCTCAGTGTGTTATTTTAGCCAATTTATGCTTTCAATTAAAACTAAAGGAGAGAATTAAAACGTGCGTATGGGGCGAAGGGTTACATGTTTTCAAAAAAGTGTTTTTTTAGTGAATTCAACACTTTTCCCTAATGTCCCCGAGACAATGAATGTCTTTTCCCCAAGTCCTTTCATTTATAGTTCTAGCTGGAGGCGATGTTTACTTCGGTTACTTTGCTTGCTGTGCCTTCGAACAGAGCCAAGGTCTTGGTTTCATTAGTGCTTATATTATTATTGTTTTCAGAGACGTATTTTGAAGAAGTATTTCGTATTTTCCTACGGTCGAGAAACCAATGAATGCCGCAATTGACTTTTGCCGTAGTGAGAATAAACACCATTTTATTATTGGTGTGTATTGCTCAGGCGATTCTTTACAACTATCCCATTGGAGGACTTGAAGCTTCGTTTCACGTGCAACGTAAAGGAATTCGCATGCCGCACCTCAACGATAGAGACGTGGGCGAGGCTATTTGCTTATTCTACTAGAATCTCTGAAGACCAGAACTACAGTTTATTTCTGAAAATATCGTGATGGGACAAAAATTTATAATTTGTCTTAGTTTTTTGATTCTCGCACTGAACAACACGTCATCTAAAGCGTTTTTATTACGTGCAGCAGCCATAGATGAGCAGCGAGATGCTGTACTTTCGTTCTTTGCGCTCGGTGCCTTGATTAGACTCGAATGCCGCTAATTCAACGAAAATCAATGTATTGTAAAGACCAGTCAATAGGTGATTCGAAAATACTCCTTATTAGAGGCCTAATTTGTCAAACAAAAGTGATACGTACAAAACGACGTGAAAACAGAGGATATTTGACGTATTTTTCGGTTCCACTAATCAATCATTTGAAAAGAGCTTGAAACGTAGCAATACGGTTGGATTCGCTTCCACTCTATCAACGTAGCGAAACCGTACCGAAAACTATAGTGCCCGAACGGTTAACGAAGCCCTCAGGCACGAAGACTACGATGAAAAGGACAACAGCGCATCGTGTTGGAAATTCCAAATTTCACTTTCACAAGAACTCATTTTAATAATTGTTTGAACCTGAGAGAAGCATCATCGTTATTTTAACGGCGAAGTTTCGTAGGAATGAGGAACATTGAATAAAAATTTCCATCGAGTAAAATCATCCAGCACGAGTTCCTTGTAACTCTGCAACCATCAAAGCAAGCTTTCGATAATTGTGGAGTTGTACCTCGAATTTTTTTGCAATTTCGACCCATTTGTACCAGAGAAATGAAGGAGAAAAGAGGACTTGCTTGCAGTTTCTTTAGCTCAGCACTCCGCTCTTCGCACGTCAGAGCAAATCAAGCCGCTGCCCTCAGTTAGTCAGGATTTTGAAGCTCGGAAACGGTGAGCGCGCTCGGCTGCTCTTTCTAATGACACCGCGACTGCGAACTTTTGAAAAGTTCAAACTCCAGTTGCAGAGCTTTGAGAACTTAAAGTCTCTTAAATGAAGCTTTAGGGGTCCTATCTTCTCAGTAAATGGAGCGTCGCTCTAAACACACGCGTGCGCGTGTGTTTTAGGCCTGTCCTAGCATGCATGTGGCTGCTTCAAAGCTATCTTCGCATGGTCCGGTCCTAGGGGACTTGCTTATTGACTGACACTGTATATCGTCACTGTTTTGATATTCTGCTGTACTGGCACATCCTGATTTTCTTTTCGCATTGTGATTGCATCGATGATAATGCATGATTCTATTATGCTTATCGTAAAACAAAGTTATGAAACCTCTTAAACGAAACAATAGCGCTTGAAATATGCTGATTATCAATATCTGCTAGGTATATGTGTTTATTGGCTTTTTTAAATTTAAGAATTGGGCCATTTCGTTATAGCTCGCATTTAACTGCTAATAGTTAGGGCAGTCATTGCCGTGCACTTGTGATCACAGCTGTTAGAACTTGTGCAGCAGCCGTTGAAGCAGAAGAGGTCTACGTCGGTCAATCGCATGGGCGTGCTGTTGCTCCCAGACGAACGTCCTACACAGCGACTCTTTTGAGGCTGGGAAACACTGTACGCCAAACCATACGGACTTTGCACCAACAGATAACCACCTATTTTATTCCGTAGACAGTCACGTGCGAAAGTAGCACCTCGCAAACGAAGCGGTAATCAGCCAGTCTCTAGCTGATTTCTTGGCATCAAAGACGCGTACTTATAACCGTGAGGGCGTCTCACATCAAGAGGCAATAGGCCCTTTGTTTAGTGGAATTATAATTGAATATGAATAATTCGTGGAAAAAACCAGGAACGAGGGAAAATCATTCAGTATTTCCTAAGAAAATGAACGATAAGTTCAACTTCTATCCCACATTTGTTTTCAACGATTTCGCCGCATGGTTTTGCTGCATCACCAGATAGCATGTTAATGGACATGTTGTCTGTGGAAAGTCTATATTTAGAAGCTCTGATAAATTGCAGATTCACGCCTGAGAGATGAAGATTTAAAATGAGAACAGAAACACTCATCAAAATATCAAATTCGAACCAAAATACAGTGGATCTAAATCGAGTTGTAGAACATCGGATGTTCAAAGTCTCACATATGCTAATCGCAAACAATTTACTGACAGTGACACTCGAGTCATGATTACAATGTAGAAACGAACACTACTGAAAAATAACGAGTCCCAAGTCATTGAGTCGACCAGACCTAACCATGCTCGTACGAGGCAGTAAATGAACAGAGCAACGAACTCGACATGTGTCTGCAAACCGAGAGCGAAGTTGGCAAACGAAACACGTCACTCTCATCACATGACCTAACTTTGAACGAAACTCGGTCAGGCTCGAACAGCCTAGATCGCATAGTGATTTTTTTCACAGACAGAATATGTGTACCACGTTGTTAACAAATCTTCGCTCCGTAAGAGCGGCGTGACTTTATAATGCACAGCAAAGAAAAATTGCATCCACAACTCAAAATGAAATAAGGAGCCAAGATTATTAAAGTGATATATCTCATACTTCATCCACGGCCAAGATGAACTCTCAAAATTGCACTCGTTTATAAATAACCCGGCCAGCTCAGTATGGGATGACGATGAACACTGTTATTTGTATGATTCGGTACATCAGGGGTGGAACTTTCCGTAATTTTATTTATTACGGAGATTTTGCATGACATCTTAAGTATTCCTCATGAATCACTTATTGCGGAGACTTAAAATTTCCCTCATAGATCTCTCCTCAAAGATTGGAATTCCCGACCAAATCGAGTGAGCGGAAATAAGCTAATTCAACTTCTGTGCCACAATTTATCTTCGAGCATATGTGACAGAATTACATCCCAGGCCTTCGCCCTCTCGCCACCTGGCCGTAGAATAGAGGGCTTTGAAGTTACAGTCAAGAGAAGAGATTACCATACAAGGGACTTTGCGCTTCTGTAGTTCATGGATCTATTATGACATAAAGTGAAAGCATCCTTGGCCACACAAAGGGAAGCTTCGACATGATGAGATGAATTTTGCAGTTTCAACTTGGAAGAAATAATAAACAAAAATGCTCAGGAATGTTTCATGGCACTGCCCAGTCTATTTTTTCTGCGGTCTCAATGATAATTTCAGATATTTGTTCAGCAGACCCGCATGCGTCTTAACCCACATCTATCATCACTGGGGCGACGATGAATAGCCATAGTCGCCTAATCGTCCCCCAGGAGACTTTAGCGGCCATAACGGAGGGTGATTAGCGTCGTCACAAAGAGGCATATAAACAAGCATAATTTCGCATGGGGGCGGCTATGAAGCACCAAAAATATGAATGGAAGAGTATTAGTTGTGAACTCGTACATTTTCAAAATAGACGTGATCATACGTATGTACAAGGAATAACGCATCGCAATAAATCTGCTTGCTCGTGAAATACATTTTTGAAGAATATGAGTTGTGTTTACGAATAGATAATCTTTGCGCCTACTGTAACTCTCAGTCCAGTATGCGCGACTCGCCTTCGTGGCGAGGAAAACCGCTTTAACACGTTGACTCCTATTCCCACAAATTTTGGTTTCACAAATTTGGTTATTCTATTAATTTTCTTTCAAATCTGAACTAGCTTATTCGATTGATGAACACAACTTTGGAAAAAATTCGAAAATTTGCATTTATACATAACAGTGCTTTGGTTACATTATGTTAGGTTAGGTTAGATGATCGGGTGTACCACATATGGCTTACTTCGGAGTCAACGTGTTAAGCTTTAGGACGATCAAAACACTGTCTTACTATTTGCACAACATCTGCTCAGAAGGTATTGAGGGGGTTTCGGCATTCGGTGAGAATGAATGAGCATTGAGTGCTCTATAGAATAATGGAGTCAACCGCCACTGGAAGAGGGACGAGAGGTAGCCCAGACTCGGTTGGTTAGATGGAGTGCAGGGCTAAGAGGTATTAATCTGTCTGTGGAGGAGGCAAGGCTGCGTACAAGAGATACGAGTTAATGACAGGTGGTAGTGAATGAATGTGGTTGCCGCAATCCTGACAGGCAGGATCAACATTACTGCGTGCCTTCGTGAGGCCATGACTCCACATGGGTTCAACAGGGTGGGAGGATCAGTGTGGGGACTTAGGATGCGGCACGCAATGACTTGTTGAGTAAGCCATCTCACACCCGTGAGAATTAATTAAATATTGATCGTAAATACCTGAACTTGGTTTCATTTTAAAGAATGAAATATCTACTCTGATCAATTATATGTTTTTGTCAGAATAATAATTTAGGAAGTGTTATCCAAAAAGTAAGATTGGGTTTGGTTAATATTTACTTTACTGCGGTATTTGCACAGAGCGTCCTGTTCATGGTACAGAAGTTCTCACGGGTGTCTCCCGTAACCAGCAGACGGATGCCTCTCTGTCGTTACTGTCTGAGTGAGGGGCCAAGATTCTGTTTTACTGGGTGTTTAACAAAAAAGTGTCGGGATTTTCTAATATTTATTACTCATTAAATATTGATCGTAAATACCTTAACTTGGTTTCATTTTAAAGAATGAAATATCTACTCTGATCAATTATATGTTTTTATCAGAATAATAATTTAGGAAGTGTTATCCAAAAAGTAAGATTGGGTTTGGTTAATATTTACTTTACTGCGGTATTTGCACAGAGCGTCCTGTTCATGGTACAGCCTTCATTTCAGCGTCATCGGATAGGAATTATTTTTCTAAGAGGCAAAATGTATTTTTGAAAAGTCTCGGTGCAGAGAAAAAGCTATATTGAAAAATATTCAAACCATTCTTGTACTAATATTTCGAAATTGTGTAAAGTCTACTCAAATTGGGACCATAATTTTACACTTTTTCCATCACGTCCCATTCAGTCAAATGAACAAAACAAACCTTACCTAACTTCTAACTTTTCCTAACGTGATATAACCCTAATATAACCTTAACCTAACCCTGATGTAACCGTAACGTGACCCTAACGTAACCGGAAGGAAGTACAGGAGCGGGAGACAGGTTGTACAATATAAAGTTTTCATCATTTTATCTAATCACAAACCTATTGAAAACTAAATTTCCACCCTCAGGAAAGAAAATCCTATCCTATGGCCTCAAAATGAAGACTGTACCGTCAACAGGATGACTGTGCAGCTGGCCGCAGTAAGTAAATATAAACCAGGGGTTTATTGCTCCAACGCAGGAGCGGGTTTTTAAACGCGTAATGAATAACTTCATTTGCTAGGCTTCGCTAACTAAAAATACACTATTCTAGGCTTCAGGAGTACATTTCTATAGTTTTTCAAGAAATTCAGTCTGTCTCGAATGCTCTCTCTGGACAGAAGAGGTTTCTTCGCAGCTCTGCCAGGGTTTTCAAAAAGTCTTCGTATCATTGTTCGAGATGGGTTATCCACTGCGGTATGTTTTATTCATCTTCACGCTGTGGTCTTCCGTGGTAAGGTTCTTTAGCTGAGACCTAACTTAACTCGATCTTGACATTCATTGTATACTTTAGAACGTCCAAGTGACATTTATAAGTTCGAATTACCTGTACATTTCACCCGTTTTGAAATTCCATAATTCGTGATTCTTGATGCCAATGTTTTTCACTGTTTTTTTGCATGTCAAGCCCTCTTTTAGGAGAGCAGCAATCGTAGAACTTTTGGCGGTGCCATATCTAAAACGTAAAAATTAGGAATTTATTTAAAGTCTCGACTATTTAGGCCGTAGCTGTAAAATACAGTGCAAGTCTGGGCCCAGACCCTACGACGAGTCATCAACAACATAAGCAAATTCAGTGTAGTTCCGCGAAAATTATTTTACTCCGTAAAATCAGTTGCGAACAGCATCTTCAGCAGCTTGAACTCATCTTACTTAAGCAAAGAAGACCACGAGAACAGCTTATCCAGATCTTGGAACATCTTCATGGCTTGAACGTTGGTAGCTCAGATAGGCTTCTCGACAGAGACGATAGCGCTCGAACAAAATCTACAATCAAAAACTTCAAGACACCTCAGGCCTTAAGCTTCTGTCTTGATAATATTGTAGGAAGGAATCGACTGACCAATAATACATCATAGTTTCAGCTGGCTCCTGTGAATATATTTTCAAGAATCGTTTTGATCAATACTAGATAAGGAATCACCCAGTACTCTTAACGACTAATTCAAGGACTGATGCCCCATCAAAAAATTTTCACCGTATCACACTCGAATAATACGCGCCTGTGGCCATGGTGAGGCCTCATCCATAAGCATCACTCACATGACATAAATGGGAACAAAATACGCAATTACGATGATGGTGACGATGTAGAGGATTCGACAGGAACCCTACTCCGGCAAGGTTACGATAACCTTATAATATGTAGGTCAAACGCAATTGTAGTACCTACAATTCGTCCGTATAGAGTTGTACCTGTACGTGTTTGATTCTTCTGTTCCTACATAATAAAGGATATTTATTAACAATTTTCTTAGGAGGTAAGGCTATAAAGAAAAACAGATTCTGCGATGGTGAATATGTATAGAACATGCAATGGGGCTCCCTAAATACTGACGGAGTGGAGACATGTCTGGTAATTATGTGTTCCGGGTAAATTTTTTTTGGTAAGACATGGAAATGAGATTTGTTTACCTGTATCAAATATTTGAATTATGTATTCATTAAATAAGATAAAAGAAAAGTTATTCTTTCAATAAAGTAGCAACACCTGTTTGAAAAATTTAAAAAACCAAACGAGAAGCGGGTTTACAAAATACATTCCTATAGTCATTCTATTCGTTATCTAAGATTGAATGAAATTAAATACAATTGATGAGGAGAAGGGAAGGGAAATTCACTGAATGTGAAACCAGTTTTATTTATTAGCTGACATAGAATTGACCTAAAATAGTATTTGAAACAAAAAATAGCAATAATTTCTTATATTTTATGTTTCATTTATTTGTGTTACATATATTATAATTTCTTAAATTTTACCTCCCTTCATTAAAGTGCTCTACTGTGCCGCACGCGCTCATTCGAGTGGGTATAAAGTTTGTTACTGCAAAGCGACACGCCGGCGCGTGTCAATCTTAGAGAGCACGTGGCCACCACCATATCCTGGCGTACCCTGATGGACCTTGAACGTGTTGGTGTACAATTGTTAAAGCAGTGTTAAACGTATCATTATGATCTACTCTAATTATGATGCATGCCCGTTGAATGAGTAGCAGTAACAGGTTTTAGAAATTCTCTTCACTGTCGTCATATACATTTATTCATATTTCTATTCTTCTTCGCGCGAAATACATTTCTCTTTAGTGAATGTATTGAAGAGAACTTTGATATTGTGTGTAATTGATATAAGCATGTTATGATTCTTATTTGTATAATAATCAAAGAACGAATTATGCGATACATGTCATTAAGAGATTTTTTATATTTAATATTGAAATAGAAAAATAATTCAGATAGATGTTTGTTGTCAAGGTTGATGTTTACACCTGAATTCCTTGCAGAACTGATATCAACATGAAAGTAGACTATGTAAGATCGCTTTATCTGTTCTGTTATGTTCGAGTCCGATTTTGGGATGTGCATTAGGTGACAAAATGTTCGTGGCAACGTTATGTCCTCGACTTGAGGCAAAACTCTGGCGTGATACGATGCTATGTAACCGTGGATTGTTTATAAGGTAGTCCAACGACGTTGAACAACGGCTGTAATCTGAGAGTGGAGCACTTGTAGGGCAATTTCTGTTACCGTGTTCTATTCTATTTTAATTTGCTCTATTCTGTATATCAACAGTCAATAAGGCGCTAGTCCTGTCTCATCTGAAATGTGCGGCATAATGCAAGTCTCTTGCCCTAAGACGACAAAATAATGAATCGAAAATAAGTCAGGGCAAAGAAATTAAAATTATTCTTGAGCTCATGTAACAGCGATGAAAGAAAGAAAGAAAAATCTTTTATCCCCATCTCATTCACATACAGAGCATGGTACATCGGGTTGTCAATCAATAAAATTACAGCCTTGAAATTAAAATGTGAAAGTCAGTGATCAGTGATCAAATTGTGATCAGTAAGACCACAACCTAAAAATTACGGGTGGAAGTCACGTTGAAACTTCGAATTGTGATTC
>VOMN01130334.1:0-44427 GCA_014899125.1 Orchestia grillus | reverse complement strand
AGTAGGTGAGGGTGCCCGCTGAAATGATGTGCAGAGTTCGCTTGCGCATCCACGTCACCTGGGGGATGGAGTGAAGAACCGTCAGTGCAGTCTCGAGGGAAATGTGTACTTTGAATTTGGTTGAATTATGAACTTTGGAATGTAATTAGGCAGAAGAGAAAAGCATGAATGAAATATGTTCGACTTCACGCCAAGATTTCGGGCATTAAATGATAAAAATATGAGCCACTTCTGCATGGATATATTTGGCTCGTTGGGAGTTTATCTATGCTACGAATTTACGTTTGTCCATACTGAAGAAATTTTTCAATTTATATCCGTTATATTGTCCAGTTACATTTCGGGAAATAATGAAAAAAAGGGCATCTCTTGTAGTGAAATGTGTTATGCTCATGAAATGTTCATTTGTGCTCGTAAAACATGCGTCTGGACTCATGAAATGTCATCAATAACGTAGTAGATATGAAGGTATTTTAAAAAGGCTAGATTTTCATGAAATTTTTCTCAGTACTCTCATTAGTTCCAAGTTTCAAGTACTTAAGCACTACTCAAATGCTTGGGATAAATACACATGGAATGACTCAAAAGAATTCATAGAACACCTACACTCTTCAATATGGGATCTGAGCGTCATACATTCTAATTAATGAAGGCACTTCACTTGAACTTCATGTGACCATTGTTTCTTAATTGAAAGCTCTCACGGGTGGGCAGTTTTTACGGCCAAGCGTGCCGAGTTTCTCGGACTTGGCCAGCATCTCCACCGCGAAAATACTCAAAATACGGAACTTGGCATTTTCTGCTTCAATTTATTTGCCAATTGCCACGCGTGGCTTGTGACACTCTGTATTGCAATGCTGTGCTTCACTTCGTCTGGATTAGGGTGACTGCCTGTTACTGCGATGCTCTACTTCA
Organism: Orchestia grillus; assembly: GCA_014899125.1. Taxonomy (NCBI): domain Eukaryota; kingdom Metazoa; phylum Arthropoda; class Malacostraca; order Amphipoda; family Talitridae; genus Orchestia; species Orchestia grillus. The sequence goes on along the minus strand of VOMN01130334.1, from coordinate 43,512 downwards.
TACATAGTATGACTGTCGATCAACGTGAAGCTTTATTTCGCTGAGCAATTATCAAGCTGCCAGTCGATAACTGTAACACTCCGCTGCTTTTCGTACAAATTAATGTGTAAAAATACCGTGTATAAAAATACCGTTAAATACTGTAATTTTTTTCACCGCGTGACAGTCGAGCAAAATCAGCAGCCATCAAACTCCTGGCGTGGACAGCTTTACTTCATGAGTAACTTCTTCCAGCTCGTAGGGGTGACTTGGTGGGGCAAGACTGGTCACGTGCGTGTGCACGTATTTTCTATACCACCCTCACGACAGCTAACAGCCCAATACAAAAATGTGCACTTTTTATATCACGAAAGAATAGAGAATGATTTTATCAATGCCTTCAATGAGATGCGCAAAAATAATTTCGCGTGAGATCCAATGATGCTGAGAAACGTCCGGGAATATAACATGCTAATTATTTCTTCAGTTAATGAAAGTTGGAAAGCATTTGCAGGGTTTCGAGAATCTTCCGTCCATTATCTTGATCAAAAACTCCTTCGAAGCTCATCAGAAAAAACTAAATTGGTTGTATTCAATAGAACTAAACTGCGAATCTTCAACAGAATGAAACACCTTACAGAAAAATTTCTTGTTTTCATCGCATCCGTTGTCGAGATAATGACTTCCTGAATATTACTCTCTGGGAGAAAAACTTCCCGGAGTGTGAGAGGCGTCTTTTACCCCAGAATTAATTCATGAAGCATGAATAAATGAATGAATGATTGCATCCAATCTGCATCGAGATGACAGGAAAAATTCTGATATTTTGCGTGTCTGCTCAGTTTCTTTTTCCAGCCTAGTTTTGTACCGTGAGGGACTATAATTGCCGGCCCCTAAAGCAAGTTGATGAAAAATTAACACAAATAACAAAATGTTTGTGGCTAAAAGAAGCTAATGCTATCAGCGTCCGTTAATAATCTAAGAGAATATTAATTGAACATCCGTAATAGCTTCATGTGGTATGAAAATTATTTATATTTAAAGAAGTCAAAACATTTCGTAAAGGCTATCGCAAAAGTTGTTCAAATTCAGTCGGTAGCTGAGGGCTTGGAAGGGATTCTACATTTCAACATGATTTTGATTTTAGAATAAATAGATTTTAGAATCTGTATCTCGTAATTCAGTTTCGAAAGTCCCTCAATCTGATCGTATTTTGAAAGCCAAAATCAATTTTATCAATTACCAGTGCTATTAAACTGAGCTCTCAACTCTGTTGCATAATGGTATTTATGAGCCATGTAAGACGATTTGTGATATTTGTTAAAACATCAAAGCAGATCGAGTCGAGAAGCGACGAAGTACAAAAGTTTCGTGTGTTAATAATTGTGGTTTTGAAAGTCCAGCGTGCGAGACGATTCTCTCGTGGAGACGCGAGCTCAGTAAGTTTCTCTCGTGGAGACGCGAGCTCAGTAAGTTTCTCTCGTGGAGACGCGAGTTCAGTAAGTTTCTCTCGTGGAGACGCGAGCTCAGTAAGGTTCTCTCGTGGAGACGCGAGCTCAGTAAGAAACCTTGAAATAGGAATAATAAGTTATGAAATTTGCCTTGAACAATATAGCAGAATGTGGACAAATTTGAAGTCACTCGGGACCGAAAACACGAAAGAAATGACGAAACAAAGTCTGCTGTCTAGCATAGTAAGTGAAAAACAAAAGAATAGATTTTAGCAAAGCGCCATCCAGGCTGCTCCTGCTCGCGGGTGCTTAGTGTGACCTGCTGTGTGATTTAAAATAGAGTATCATTTTCTTTATTCGTCTAAAACCTCTTATTTTTCTGGATCATCTTCTGGTTTTCACTTAGTTCCACGCAGTTCGAAGCGCTGTTTTAACGAAGAGTTGGTCCCAAGAAGTTCCAGACCCTATAGAAATTCAAATAATAAGCTCTCGGCTCTATGCGCTCACATTATTTTAATTTATACACGGTCTCGAACGTCTTGGGATCAACTTTATTCATACTAGTAGACACCCCCAGCCGATAATGGCGGGACAAATGATGTTTAAATCTTAATTCAACAGTCGAGATCAAAATTTTTGCATCAAACTAAAAAAGAAACTTAAAATCGGTTACCGATTGCAAAAAGGCTTAAAAAACTTCAAATTTCAAGAAATAATATTTTGATACAAATAAAATGGATCATAAGATACCATTTGACCTGCTGTCAGATGCTATTTGTAAGCTTCATTTTTGAGGTGTACAGTAAATGGTTTGAATTAAATGCTTACGATATTTTCATGCATGATGATATCAATGATAAGGGAAACCGCTATTGAGAGGGTTCCGTTTTTTGTGAAGCCCCCCTGTACAGCGGGATTATTTTGACCGACTGTCGTTCATAGCTGATAACATATTTCAAAAGGGGGAAAAATGGAAGTATCCAATATTTAAAGTGCCAGCTCATTGACTGATACTTTATTTTTCTGAGCGTAACATGGCTACCCCACTCATCACCCCTGACGCAGACCCTCAATTCATATCCCTGACCTGTTCACCGCCCAATTTGAATAGATATGCACGTAGTTATAACTTGTTAGATTAGGGGACGCCCAGGATCCATCGAGTAAAAATGGTTGAAAATATCTTCTTTTCTCATTAATAGACCTAAGCTTTCGCACGTTTAAGCAGCGTACGTTTCCAAGGGAATGAAATGAAAAAAATTTAGGACGTTTCACTTGTTCATCAGTAAATAGGCTACGTCGACGTAGTCATATATTTGTGAGGATGTTCATGTAAAATGAACACTGATGCAGAAACTGCGTGAAATTAAAGAATGTCGCTCAATAGTACTCAAAATTGATTAGGCCAGTGACGTTTTTGAGAACAAAATGGCATTTGCACTGAAAATTCCCTCCAAGACATGACAATTCTAATCCTGCAGAGGGCCAAAATGGTGTATTTAAGAGTGAGATTGATGCACTAAAATGCATTATCTCCACCGCGAGCGAATGCGCCTCAGTAAGTTTGGAAGGTCGACCCATTCGTAGGTGCAGTTCGTCAATGATCGACTTATTCGGAAATGCAGTTTGTCAAGTGATCGACTGATTCGTAAGTGCTGTTTGTCAAGTGATCAACCCATTCGTAAGTGCGGTTTGCCAGTTGATCAACTCATCCGTAGTTACAGTTTGCCAGTTGGTCGACCTGTTTGCGATATCGCAGGGTTCACTCCTAGATTTTCGAGCCGTGACTCACGGATCTGTCGCCGAGGCTGGCCACCCTGCACGGGAGGAAGGCGTGGTCCCCCTCCGTCACCGTCACGTTGCCCTCCGTCTTCACGAACTGGGGCTCGGGGTACCAGCTTGTAGCGGCGCCTGCACAGTGTCAACGAATTGCGTTATTCGAGAATGAACTCTTGATTTGCACCAAAGATGTGAAATAGACATAAGTGTAATGATGGTGGAGATGACGAGCGTAGAAACAAATTATATTACAATTGCAATCAATATGTATAAAGTAATAGGTCCCAACACCCATATAACAATGCATGTTGATATAGATTATTGCTTGAATTTTTATTGCTCTAACAATAATTGACATTACATGTAATATCATACACTATCATTTCGGTGCTCATGCTTGAGAAAATTATGCTTAGCTTTCGTTAATTTGTTGACACTCCTCCACAATGCTCCAGGTATTTAAAAAAAGAAATTCCCGTAATCACAGAGAAAATTAATCTATTGATACTTGAACAATCAGGAAAACCGGGAGGAATTTGAAGTTACACGTGATGAATCAGCTGCCTCAGGTATTTCTGAAAAGGACTGATGAATGAGTGAGCATGTACTTAGGCTTGTGAGTAGCACCTAAAGCTACGTGACGTTTCTTACAAAAGAAAACCCTATGAATGCATGGTAAATTTGCTCTTTCTAAACACGAGTTGGGAGCCAAAGTATCCGTCTGACGAGGAACAATGAACGTAGGCGCAAGAATTAGAAAATGTTCGACTGATTGGATAATTACAGATTTAGGCTGTAATCAACCAAAATTACCAACAAGAACCAAGTTACTACGCGCGTTTACCGATAATCGAAGCCCAACTTACCGCTGGATCCACTTCAAAAAGCTTGCAGTTGTTTTTTGTGCCAATTAATTAATTGCATTTGATTGCACTGTTCTTGCAGGCTTGCGTGTTCGGAAAGGATTGGTTTTGTATGTGCAGATATGTTCTTATGAAGGACATGCCAATAGGGTTATGAAAGCTTAGCATGCTCACCCAGAGTGTTGCATGACTTTTTCTGGAAGCAAGTCAACTCTAAGATAGCAAGAATTTTCAACCAACAATTCATCTTCTCAAATTGGAAAAGTAATGAAACCGTACCATGTTTCCATACCATTTTTTTCTCTAAATTGTGATGCTCATATTCTATGAAATATACTTTGATGGGAATGTTTTCTAGAGACACTACGTGCGAAGAAAAACACATCAATTCACCCACGAGAGACATCAAGCGCGTTCGCACTCTCTCAGTTTTGGGAGTCAGAATCTAAAAAGACTCGAGGAATCTAATTCACTCGAATTATAAAGCCGACTTTTCTATAGAGAAGACGTAAAGCCCTTCTAAGATCTCCCGCAGGAGCGATAAAAACCGTGTCAAGCTAAGGAAACTTCCCGAAGTCTTCTATTTTCCAGAATATCAGACTTTTGGGTCTTGGCTGCCGGCTACCGAAATGTTTTTGAGTGTATGAGAAAGCCTTCAAGTTGCAAAGTTCAAAGAAGTTCGTTTTTATTTTCTGTAGTCTTAATTCAGTGGGAAAGTTTTAGAGCCTGGAGTTTATTCTGAAGATACTCCTGATTTTTTTACTTGAATTCACCCCCTCCAGGGACTCTGATTTTCAAAGTTCCTAATTTCGCTTTTGTTTTACAGTTACACGTTCTCATTCGTTTTGTTCCGTTTCATAAATGCATTTTTCAGATTATCTGTAGATCAAAGCTCAATGGATAAACATTGTTTATTTTTTAGGGATGTTTGAATGACAAAGCATCGACACTATCTGAGTTGACCTTCCACAGTGGAGGTCCTCAATATATTAATTCATACAAGTAAATAAACATAAGCTTAATGAAAAATCTAATAAATAATACGTAAACATGACACAAGTATCTGATAGATCCTCAAGTATATCAAACATCTGATGTAATCTTCAGTACCGAATAGGTAGAACAATGTCATGAGAGGGGACTGCTATCATTTTTCAGTGGGTTGAGCTCTAGCTCAGGGCGACCGGCCGCGCATGGGGCTCAGGCGTAGACTTCGTTAATGAAGTGAAAGCTTCTGTAGTGATGGATGTGCATTGCATAGTTTTTATATTTCCCGTACTGCATACTTAGAACTTGTTCTTAAGTTTCATCCCCCTAAGCTGTGGTCGTGAACCTTGGTTATGAGCTGTTTGGATTTTTTAGATTTTGAACTCTCGTCAAAAATTTTCGTAAAAAAGGTTATATATATTGAGATCGTTTAAATCAGCGTAAGATACTAAGAAAATTAAAGCATGAATTAGAATTACAACCATAGATCACGGATATTCATCATGAGCTTAGATCTCAGAATTAGATGTGAAATAAACAACTCTTGGACCGGTAATGCTTGACCTTGAAACTTAAAGAGTAAATACAAGTACAGAATATTAAACTTTCTATAACCGTGCACACACACATTGGGGAAACAAGTATTCGCTTCACATAACTTTTGAAGTAGAAATATATCGCCTACTTCGCTGTATGTGCATGTAATGTACATAACTCCCTTGGATGGTTTCGAAGTGCTTTTAAAATCGTACATGTGAGTGGATACAAGCGTCGATGGCTGCTTTTCCCACCGTTGCCTTAAATCAGTGAGACGAAGCGTCTTTTACGTACCTCGTGTCAGACTCACTAACAGACCACAATACATTTAAACATTCATTGGCCCCATTATGTCACTATGACCATTATTCATATTTGAATATATGAGTTTAATGGAATTTATGGCACTTTTCGTTGACGGTTTTGCTTCCTTGATATTCGTTATTCTAACCAAAGATTTAGAAAACAAAGCGATTTCCTGACGAGTATTTCGCTCTCAACTGTATCAGCAGCAGCTGCAACGCTCTGCGGACCTTTAAAGTCTTCCCAATTCTTTAATTACTCCTTAAGCCTAGTAACATAACAAGCGAGTCCTGGAGGCTCAGGCAATATTTTCTACATGCATTAGCTCATAATTGAATAGCAGCAGTTATCTCTAAGTTTTTGGAGAGGGTAACTGCTAAGAAACCATTTCCTTTCTCGCTTGCAATCGGATGGAGTTTCCGTCTTCAATTGCAAAATGGCTACAATAGGCAGCGAATTCTTGGCTGTGTAACAGTTTCTCACATCTGAGTTTTCAACTGTTGGTGTATCTCGACTTGAGATTTGATTGCTTAGAAAAAGGCGTGTTTTGCCTACCATGAAAGTCGGAGAAGAGAGACATTGTAACTTAAAATTTCAAAAAATCGCAGAATCATATCAATTGGTTCAGATAATTGAGCGTTTGGTTCAATTCCCCGAATCACAGTTACGGGATTTTAAATTTTCATTTATGAAAATCTCTAGTCCTCAAAATCCCAAAATGCCGTCCATCCTGGAAATCCACTAATGAACCTCGAATGTAAAAAAAAAATTAATATTTGTGGCCTCTCAAATTTCGTACCTTTGATTTTAGGGTAAAAAGTACACCTAAAGCAATCAGTTTCAACCTCAGAATTTCCTTTATGATTTTCCTTCTGATGATCATTAAGTCATGACGTGAACCAAACAACTGTTATGGCAGGCAGTTCGGATGCAAGCCTTGATGAGACGCGCTGATTTTCTCGAGGATGTCCTCTGACAAATAAATTGTATCGTTCCAACTAGAATATCCAAGCGTAGGAAACGTACTCACTTCGAGAGAATGGACAAACTCCAATTAATAACAATAGAGGGGACGGCTAGTATCTTAATCATATACGTAGACAAATATATCAATAAATCTTCATTCCACTAAATTTAAATGCCATAAAGTTTTCTGGTTATTCGGTTTTAACGCAGATTAATCGCAGACCGTGATTCGAGTGTGGTAGCAAATGAATGGTTCTCAGAAATGAGTTATGAGGCACGCAAGGGGCTTGGGAGCTCTTACAAAATCAGTTCCAACATTAACCTGAAACAAAAAATTTCACTCGCACCGTTGGTTATTGCTCTACAGTAGAATGTTTTTCTCGTTCCTGACTTTCCTTTCACACTTTTTCGAAATTAATGTGTGTACATACGGATAATATATTAAATTAATTAGAGTGTTAGTAACTGAAGACTTAATGCCAATTTATTGGACTACTTTCTCGAGTACTTTCTTGGACTACTTTCGTGAATCATGGCATCAAGTGGGCATTCATTGAAATTAGAAGTTCTAAAATGTTTACTATAGGCTTATCAATGATGTAAAACCGACATTCAATTGGAGAAAAACTGTGGTTTAAAAATAAACTATTTGATTCACAGTCTTTTTCAGCAAAGTAACTTCGTTCGAAGTTTTTCTTTGCCCATGTCGGCGGTCACAAGCAAACTTGAACTATTTACTCAAAATAATATCCAATTTTGAGTACAACGAACACACAAAAAATTTCTTTTCTAAACATTTTTGATTCGGCGAAGCCCTGCTACCGAACACTGCATGGAGATTCCTTTTGGCAGCAGTCAGTCTGTTTGCGTTTAACTGGAGTTTTCTTGCACAGTTTTATGGAGAGTATCTTGTATCAGATGTGTAATAAAAGGCGTGGCGAACTTTTTCGCCGGGTAATATGGCGTTCCAGGTCGGCTCCAAAAGTCGGGGACGAGCTCTCGAATTTCGGACAAATTCTGCAGACCTGAAAGTCGAACGCCGTGCTCCTAAAAATGTGACCTCGAATCCCGTAATTGGATGGTCGGCGGCAGCGTGGCGGTGAAGAACAAATAATAATGACGCCATAAATTCCGTGCGGCTTTGAACCGTTAACGGTTTCCATCGTGGTTTCGAACAGACTGATCAAAGTACGAATGGATGAATGAATGATTAAATTGCTTCCATATCTCATCCATATGATGAAGCATGAGAAAGCGGAGGGGTAATTTTTATTTTCATTGAAAACTGCTTCTTGGCAATTGAATAACCTAAAATATACATTGCCACGTTTTTGTTTCAAAACGAAGGTTATTAGCGAAGTATGTTGTAAGTTAGGTATGACTCTGCGATCAAATACTCGTGGTTGCGTTTGTAAATCATTCCAGTAGTGATAAATAAGCTCGAGGAACAAGACGAGTTATATTGAAATGAGAAAAGTTGCCATTATATTTCAGTAAAATCGCTGAAACTTTACAAATTGAGCTCAAAGCACTTTCGTTTACAGTCTGAGGATGTATTTCCAGAGAATATCCTATGGTTCACTGGCCACTGTCTCACGAAATTGTTTCTACACGAGTCGATTTTCATGACAGATTAAATTTTTGTCACATTTTTCTTTAAATATTTACTTCAAAAGTAATTTTCTGAGATTTATTAGATTTTTAAAACGTACTTGCAGAACTGAATAGAAGCAACCAAGCCAAAAATTGTTTCTGCCGATGGATTTCATTTTGCTGATTTGAGGTGCATTCAATGCGCAAATTTGAATAATAAAAATGAATTATTTCGTAGGAGTTACAAGTTTAGGATAAATGCTAATTTAATCAACATAAGAAGTTCAAACGCAGCCATGGGGATGTTTTTAAGTCTGTTCATTTTTTCAGTTCTGAATAAATTTAGCTTAAACTTTATAACTCAGATACTTTTTCCTGCATTGCAGCCCAAAACAAAACAGTTAAGTTACTTTTGTTGAAGAAACTCATTTTTCAACCAATTAAAAACCCTGCAGCACATCAATCTCGATCATATTTTTGAACTGATGCACCCGTGTGTACTTGCACAATTTTTCATGTTTATCAACATATTATGAATAAAGTTGTTACCAAATTTCTTACTTTAAATTTTTCACTCCGGGAATGCATGGCCCTTCTTTATTTAGTTAAAATTAGTTCATACGGCTTCAAAAATCTTCCACGCAATACTTATAGGTAATTCCTCCTCATTACTCAGAAATCGAAAAAAGTTTGCATCAATGAATTTCATAAGTTTCTGATGGGTATTCTGAGCTTTCATAAATGTCCATCAATTCATGCGGCAAAAAAATCGTACACGATAAGCCTTTAAGGATTATGCGTCATTTTCATATGATCCAATTTTAGTCTCCATAGTTTGGAAAGTTCTTTTCGGAGTTTCTCAGTCCCAAGCCATACTTCATACGATGAGCCCGACCAAACTATGAGATTGGACTCGATGGATCAATCTTTTCGGCACGAAAATAGCCAGACACGGGATGCCGAAATGATTGAAGTTGGGTGCGACTTTTAATCGATTTTTGATGGAAGGAGAATGCCCGCCACTTCAGGCGAAGTGTTCTGCGAGGTGAGGTAAGTAGACCCCGAGGGTTTGATGAAGCGACGAAAAAATTATGTAAGGAGCAGACCGAGGAAACTTTCACTGCAGCTGTATTAGGGCTTGTTGTACAACTACAGCTTATTTTCGGTGCTCTGGAGCAAACGAGGTCACATTGGGATTTTGATATCCACATAAGAGACCGGCTGAAAGGAAATTGAAACTAAATACAACAGATGTTTTACAGAAAACATAAAGGACTACTACCCAAGCTGTTGAGTACGAGACGATGAATTTATTACGACTAAATTAGATGAGAGTAATTTCCTGAATTTGTAATTTCCAGATTCAAACTTTCATCCACCGTCATGATAGAATGAGCCGAGCTGGCCTAATGGAGCATGTCCCGTAAAAATAACTTTTGTACAAGCAGCAGTGTGCGGTCGGTCGGTCTAGAGCAGACGGGCAACGGTATGGTTTTATATTGATTGCGCACTCAACTTTCCGTTGTTAATTATCCTCAGTATAAAGAACCTTTATTAATTCCAACACGCTTCAACGTTGGGCTTCCAATGCCTTACAACTACTGGTGTAGTGAGGGATGTGAGGTTTAAACTTCCTTTTCCAAGGGAAGTACTCCGTATTACGTGAAAAGACCCACCTGAGCCGAGGCTCGAACCCTGATCCTTTCGGCTGTGAGGCCATCACATTAACCACTACACCATGGAGCCCACTTTATTTAATTAATATGATAAACTAATATAATAAACTGATGAACCGAACGTAAAATAAGATTTCATAAAACATAAACTTAGAACGTTTTCGTTCCTATTAACTCTTCCATAACGAAGTAAACAACGTTAACCTTTGAACGGTTCAAGAAACCTTGGCAGCAGCTTGTAAACTGTTCATAAATTCCTAACTGTTTCGTTTATTCGAAGAAACGGCACGAAGCAAATTTTATCTCCTCGTATGGCAGCAATATTCTATTGAATAGAACAAGGTATGATATCAAATTTGGCACATTCATTAACTGCAGACATTTTTAGGTGCCAGCAACTCTATTCTAAGCACCTACAAGTAACAAAGGCTATTGCAACTGTCAGGGCTACGGCCGGCGTTGAATTTATATGCTTTTATTAGTAGAAAATGCTTCGGTCGATCGCCATTCCTAGAAATGCGCTGGACTATTAATCAAAAGGGAAAAAAGCAGTGCAATTGTGACATGTAGGGAAATTACAACTTTGTTTCGGTTGTTTGAGGGATTTTATAAAAATATTTACAATATAAAAGTATGTGTGAAGATACTAATCTTGGAATATGGAGAATTTGATTTCTAAACTTATACATTGAGGATTAATGTTGAATGGAGATACTGTATTTTTGAAAGAGTGGCAGACTTCATTGTCTGTTTATAGGAGTTCTTATAAAGTATTCCGGACAGGAAATATTTGGAGAAACCAGGGCTCAATTTCATACAACACTAGAAGGAACTGCGTTGCATTTATCTTTTGTTTGCTGATCACATCTGGTCGTATCACATTACCATATCAGTAATAAACTTAGATTTTCAGCCATACAATTGCATCACACGCTTACAAAAGTTAATAACTTGTTCGTTCTTTCAAATTTTTTTATTGAGCTATTGTTTACTGGGGGAATTTCTCTCACACTATTTAATTTTGTTTCGAAACATTAATTTTGAACCGATGTTGTTTTTGAACGTGCTTTCTTTCATTCTTGTACAATACGTACAATTCTTCTAAGTGTAGCAAGTTTCTCCGTTCCCGTATTATGTTGGATTGTTCTACTGAAGTATTTGGGTCTTACTACGACGAAACAGAAGGAATTGTGGAAGCATTCATTCAACCGTCGTCGTCCAGAGGTTATGTATGAAGGTATGACTCTATGGTTCCGCAAAAAAATATGGAAATAAACCACTAGACAACCGACGAGAATCCGTCTACATAATGGAAAATTAAAAATGAAATATCCTACTGAATAATTCTGAACAAAGAATTAAAATGTTTCGGTTCAAGTCAACCGAAACAGCAGCTAAAATTCTCCAGGAAGCAAGAAGGTGGTCCGGTCTCGGCCTCTTAGGTGAAAAGTAACGTACGAGCGTTAGGCCTAAACATGTATTGCGACTTGGACGCTCCTGGAGAAGATTTAAGGAGCTTAAAAGAGTTTACCCTGCCTTCAATTTTGACGCAGTGAGCAGCACGTGCATTGTTCAAGCATCAATTCCTAGAGAATAAAGGTACCTCGAGACCATCCGCCGAAAACAAAGTTTGAAAATATTCTCCTCCATTCCATAACTAGAAATACATTTTTAAATCCATTGGAAAACATGGGTTTCTCGATATTTAGACAATAAATAACTTACTTATGAAAAAATGAATGAATATTTCCAATTAATGATGAAAATATTCTGTTTTTTGAGTTCCTCTGGTCTCAGCAGCTTACAGGTTACTTCCTTGGTGACAATTTATCGTAAAATGGCGATCCTCCTGAAATTTCACGGCCAAATTTGACATCACTGTCTGCCGTCTTTGTCTACTTATGTTATTGAATTTCTATTATTATGAGGTTACCGTAGCAAATTTGATTAATTCATGAAGAAATTCAGACTGTGAGCTTTTCAAATTGTTTAAGCCTTTTTCTCTCCATTGTTACGGAAGACAAAAGAAATGGTCTTTCATTAGAATATTTCTACATTTTTAATACAAATGTAAGTCAGCATATCTTCCTGCTGAGTGCTCAAATTCTAATGACTTTTGGTCCTTATCCGTGCAGGATGCAAGAAAAAATGTTTTTTTCAAGGTAACGATAAATTTACCGTTTTAACCGTATGCTTTCCCTTCAAATGTTTCTTAAAGGCGATGAAAACTTGGGCTACGCGGAATGCGTTCGCTTCTTCAGTTTTGCAAATGACCATCAATTTATCGATTTGCCTATAAATGCTGTTCATTAAGAGCCATAAAAGTTTTTGCCTTCGAGCGGACTTTTTTATAACGACCTAATGGTACGTGTAGCAAAATAGTCCCTAATAGCTACAGAAACTCTGCGCCTGTCGTGGATATTACAGAGCGTCTTCTCAATTATTGCTCTCGCAATTTGGGAACAAAACCTGCCATCCACGAACAATGAAATCTGCTTCAACAAATTGAAGCTATCATTTCATAAGCGGATTGACAGCCACTGAATCTGTAATTTCCAGATTCAAACTTTCGTCCACCGTCATGACAGAATGAGCCGAGCTGGCCTAATGGACCATGTCCCGTAAAAAATTACTGTTGTACAAGCAGCAGTGTGCGGTCGGTCGGTCTGGAGCAGACGGGAAGGGAGAATAACTTGCTCCCTGAATAGGCCCGCACATCAATTCTCTGAATACGCGCATTAGGTTTAATTTGAAGAGCTTTTTGGTAAAGTAGAATTCTTGAGCAAACAAGAGTTTTGCCTAAGTTTCTTGGATGTAAGTGATGAATTAACCAATTTTTTTCTAACTTCCTTAACCGTCCTGTGACTTCTCTTGATTAATCAACGGTACATGATGCAGGGAACGTGTATTAAATGTTCGTAGAAATGTTCCACTTCACCGTTTATTATATGTTTTTTTGATGATGCGAATAGAACTCAGAGAGTTGGGTGGTACCTATATATTCTCAGTTCTACTACTGAGCTTTAATAATTATATCACTATATTTGCAGCAGATTTTGAAATGAGTCGTACTTACATGTGTATATCATATCTAATTTTGAAATAAAAGTGACACCTTGTTAAAGTTACACTATTTGCGGCTTTAAATAACCGCTAAACTTATTTTACAGTCTGCAGAAAATTTTTGTGATACGTTAAATACAATTGCGCTAAGGCTCAGGATCCCAATTTTTTTATGTTTAATGGAAATGATTTTTCATAGCAGAAAAATATTTGTTCGAAAACTTCAGGGTATGGAGACTTCCAAAAAGTTTTTTGTTATTCATCTTCCTATTCTGATTTCGAGCGTTCCTGAACATTACAGAAATTCATCAACTCTTAAGCACTTATTTTCTATAGCAATAAAATGATAGAATGAAAAATACGATCTTGTGAAAAGTTTTTAAGAATTTCTCATTCCTATCACGGACATCAAATGCTAATTTTATAATTTTAATGCCACTTAACGTCAGATTGGAGCGAAAGCAATTAATTTCAAGGTATGTCAAAAACAAAGGAGTCAATGAATATGAAAATAAGTTCCCTGGACAAAAAAAATTAATTACCTGCTACTAATATGGTGTAGGACTTCTATGTGCACGAATAAAGGGAGCAAAATTCTGCGTGGCATTGAGGCTTCAAGTGTCCTGATGTACACCTGATTGATTTTAAAACACTTTTGCAACAGCTAATCCCAAAGTCAGGTTAAAGTATGTGGACGATCTTTTAGACGTCTAACTTGTCGTTCAAGGTGGCCAACAAATTTTCTGTGAGGTTCATTTCTGGGGACTTAGCTGGCCAATCTAAATGCCTGGCATATCGTGAATGACTGTCATGCCACTTAAAGATAGTTCTAGCCCGATGCACCAGACAGTTGTAGTCCTGAAACATAGGGAAAGCAACACGTAAAAATGGCAATACTTGATTATCCAGTAGTTCAATGTAGCCCTGCTGAGTTAATTTGACGGATACCTCAACTTAAGAACCAACTACTGTGTAATTGAAAGCCTCAGAACATGACAGACACTCCTCTTCCTTGTACTACCCCTTGCACGCAGGCTTCTTTAGTAGCATCATGAGATCTTCGATGAACACAGCGGCGAGCATCATTGCTCTAGAGGCAGAATCATCTGACCATATGACACTTCTCCACTCTTATACTGTCTAATGTAGTCATTACATGGAATTCCATGCGCTGAGTTCATTCAGAATAAAAGAGAAGGGGTATCATTAAGGATTGGCAGCAGCTCCATCGTTGATGAGAAGCGATTCCCTATCAACAATTCGTGACATTCAGCTGCGATCCGTATAGGTTAAAGTTTGCCTCCGACGACAATTTTGCGTTGAATTGCGAACGTGCCGGATTGTTGCCATTGTTGGTTGACTCGCATAACAGTGGGGCATGAAAACCAAAGAATTCCGCTACTGGGTGTCCCATAGCCCAACGTAATGCTATAGCCCCTTTTTGTCATTCTGAAATGTCTTACTTTAGTCCCATCGTTGTGGAGCAGCTATGTAACAAATCTATATCTTGCCTGCTCTGAATGAAGACTGATACCTTCTCAGTACTTGCATATAACCTAAACTTTGGTCTCATCTTTGAAAAAAAATTGATGAACATAGTAAATACTTAAAAGTCGGATAACAATAGGTGACTAATTTCTCGTCCGGAGAACTTATTTTTTGGTACGCATTGCCTCCATTTTTCCATGGACTTTGTATCATCTGTCAAAAAGCCTATGAATGCCTTTATAATCCTTGATATCCAGAGGTATGGTGCGAATCCAAATCTTTTTAATTTTTTTATATGAATCTAAAAATATTCAATTTACTTGTAGTCTTCGAAACAAATGATATTCAGAAGGCACAAGGTCAGAAGAGCCTTAGACTTGAAGCAATATATTCTAATGAAGCTCTTCCAAAAGATCTTGCACTGAAGTAATCACCACAAGCGACACACTGGTCCAGTGTCCATGGCGACAGCTCATGTGGGACCCGATTTTCAAGCCCTCTCACTTATAACTGTAACCTTTTTTTCGGATTTTAGGGGGAAGGGGAGGGGAAGTGGGGTGGGAGGTGGAGATACTCTTTCGCTTTGTGTTTCAAGCTTCAATTCAGGAGCGGGTGGACAACTTTCTGCGACTTATTTTTATTGTTAGTTTTATCCTAATAAGGGCATAGAATAGATTTTGCTGCTGCGATTGCATTGACGCTCTTATGACACTCACTCCTAGATCACAAGTAATCCTAGACGGGTCTATAAATGTGTAGAACACGAGTCCATATGTTGAAAGAAAACACATTTAATCGAAATGAAAATGGTGTAGATTTACCAAAGATTTGGAGATTTGTGGATGAAAATTTTTAAGTGGAAGGACAACGTGAGGCTAAAATTTGGGAAATTCCCAATGAAATATTTTTCTTAAAATTCAGTTATTACTTTTGCACTAATCCGATACTATGTAAAAATATTTACCTCATAGGCAAAACACAACAAAAAGACTTTCTTGTCCCGTCAAAGTCTCCGTTCAATGTTTATGGTTTGAAACTCTAAAGCGTATGTGCACTCAAGTAGAATCTTTAGTCAAGCCTTTAGATTTTCTAATTATTCCTAATTCTCCAGCAATACCGGCTTACGAGCCAAAAAGAAGCTTGCAGCAGCTATATCTTTCTACGATGAAAACGGCTTTGAAATAAGGGCCTCGAATCTTCTCTTTATATTTCTGAGAAATGGCACAGCAGTTCTTCATCACTCTGTTTTCCTTGTGCGAGCGCCATGTTCAAAGCAAAATGCACAGGCGGATTTGGAACTTTAAAATCCTACGAAGATGTGGGAGAACACATTGTGTAGGGGCTTCAAGGGGATATTCTCATCGAAATTTTTCCTTACTGGCAGACAAAGCGGTACAATTCATCCGTAAGACATAAATAGTCCATTTTAACATTCTGCAAAAATACATGAGCACTTGCAGTTTTTGCTTTCAATTATTTAAATGAAACGATAAAAACTTCTTTATTATTTCAATAAAGTGGATTTTCCGTGACGCATTTGAGCGTCAGTTTGCAACGTACGCCAACGTATGGAAAAATATTGTTAGCGTTAACGGTAAAGGAAGTTTCTCAAAGCGAAGAGAAGCAGTAGTTTATGCGAAAAAATTCACGAGGCAGGATCTACGTTTGCATGATTTCATAGGACCGTTGCAGTAATATTGAGGCTATACTTACGCCGTTTATTTTGCTCCTTCCTTAATTACTTGCGGCGTAAATTTAGCTGAATTGCTCCGGAGTTTCTCAATTTATGGCAAGGAGTGAGATTTTCTTCTTAAGGCTCCAACCTTTATTGAGAATATTTTCTGTATTTTGTGAGGGTTCATATAGCTCTTTAAGCACAAGATAGGGCACTTCTGGTGTTCATGATCATAATATTTCATATACATGAGAGGAAAAGGAAGTGACGTAAGAAAGTTTTCGCAAATTGATTCGTTGTAATTAATAGAATACTCTAGTTATATTTATGTCGCAGAGAATCTCAGTAGGTATTTTCATATTCCAGTGTTCATGGAAACACACGTAAATTTTCACCAACTTGTTGTAAAAATAAAAAAAATCAATCGTTATGAAGCATGGTTTGAGAATAATTCTATATTTTTCCAAGTGGTACGTATGTGTTTAACAAGTCGATGCACGAATTCAATATTTTCCTTCCTTCAGAAGATGTTGAAAAATAGGTTTAAAAAATCAACTGAAAGATGAGTTAGTCATGAGCTAAATTGAATAAAGAATGAATGGAAACAGAGCATGTACACCTTTACAATGAGAAAAAATTACATTCATTAGAAAATAAATTATATAAGCTTATGAGGCCTCATTGTTTTTCGAATGCAAAATAAAAAATGAAACGATAAATAATTGATGATTACTGTTGTTTATTTTTCACTTTTATTGCTGCCATACTTTCTTCAGTTTGAAGCTAGGACTAACTCTTCAGATTTTCCGGTAAAAATCATTAAATATATTGGTAGACCTGCCTCAATTTCAAAAGGTGGATCTATTACGGGAATTTTGTTTAAATAAGTTTTATTTTAGGACTCTATTCATAGCGGAGGTGGGTTACTACCATTCAACTAAGTTGCATTAAAAGTGGAAGTAAAAGTGATGAAGTAAGTCTTACTCCTCAACTGGAAGGAATCATTGTATGTGTTCCAGTTCTGCATATTTCGCTGTTGATAATATGTAATCAAATTATTTAAAACAATATTTTGTTTCATTGACGTTTACGGTAAATCAGCCGCAGAGTGGATCATTTTGAAAAATTAAGGAGAAATGTTCAAGCAATTAACATCAAACTATATCAAAATCATCAAACTAGAATAGCGCTCCCGCATGCACTGAAAAATGCGCCAGTTTAAGGTACTGATTGGCCAAGCAACAGGGCATAAAAATTCAGATTAGAGTGTATGATCTGATGTAAGGTGCCCCAAGGATCGTAAAATCGTCAATCAATTCTCAACACCGGCGATCACATCATTTGATGGACAAGAAATTTATGCATCGATCAGGTGCAGGACGCGGGGCTTGGAGCTCAATGGGTAGTTTGACTTGAGATTTTTTACGCCGCAATAGTCGATTTTACGCGGCTTTAGTTACTAAACACGACTGAAGCCCGGCTATAAATCAGGCACGGGCAGATTGGGGGCGATAACTAAAGAAGCTGCTCCTCGAGATGCAGTAAATTGCTTGCCCTGTCCATTCTGTGTAAAAGGAACCCACTTAGACCAGGTCTAAATCCCCTTGTGTTCGCAGTACAAAAATAGATCCCCGACGCGGTGGAAGTAAATAGAAGAGCGTGGACTAGAGTGGCCGTGCATTGCAGGGAGAAGCGTAGTGGTTTCTTCTGGGAACTACGAAGGTAAAGCAAAAGCTAGCATTTAATGCGCAAAGAAAGAGTAGCTCACAAATGGAACGGAAGCACTTACGAGACCGAAATGGTCGGTAACGACTTAACATGCTTGGGTGAACGAAAAATAAGAAGCTTATATTGATTCTATTTATGATATGAAAAATAAATGATCAAAATCAAGGTTCAGAAGTATACAAGCCAAATGCAAGCTTAGCGCATGAAATGCAGATGACGGATGAGAATCATAACTCTAGTTATTGGATCCAAGCTTTAAGCTTAATATCATATTACTGTCAATAGTTAAGTGTAAAAATGGTCAACAGTTTTAAGAATATAAACGCTTGATTTCGAGGAACGCTGCTCCGGTAAACCAACATAATGGAACTAGAAATATTTGCCAAATATGAGGGGTGAAAATTTCAGCCCATTTGCGTCAGAATTGGCTGTACAGGCCAATCTAAAAGTTTCCTCAAGTCTTGAATTTGATGAATGCATTTAAAACTCGGAAAGCACAAAAAATTTCCCCAAATAAGAGTCCAGCAAGAACTCTAATTTTAGATCTGGCAGCGTGGGACACGATGCTGTCATGCCACCCGCTGCGAAACTATTGATGTTCAAAGTTAGAAAAACCTACAGGACGTAAATTTGAGCACAAATTTCCCCCGAGAATGTTTAGCAGAAAAATGGAATTGATGATTTGAGTGCTAAATACTGCCTTAATTGATAAATTGGTTAAAAATTTAAGCGTATTGAAAAAGATTAGAACATTTTCTGCATGCTGAACTTTTTTTCGGAAGGAAGTTATGCTGATGAATAAAATTCACTGCTCAAGGTATCATTAGTCAACGAAATTACATTTTTATTAAAAAGCAGTGATTTTCGAAGGTTAAATTGAACTCATAAACTTAATTGTTCGTTTCATGAGGAAGTATCATTATTATTGCATACCAACCGGTTAACTAATCAAACTGAATGTATATACTTGGTAGAAAAAAAGTAGTAGCAATTTTTTATGAAAACGTAATTATCCGTTCATGTAAAGTTGATTGAGGAACTCATATGAGCGACGAAAAGCTTAAGCCATATATAAAAATTATTTTAAAAATATCTGAGCAAGCTAATTCATAAATTTCATCAAGCTCTCTTAAAAACTGTTTTTTTAATGAACTACTTACTCGAACAATACTTTTCTCATCTGAGCTGAGTTTAAAAGTACAGACCATTCCTAAAACAGGTGAAGTAATGTCTAAAAACGTTGGTCTGATGCCGAATTCTGACTTGTATTCGGAGCCTCTAGTCTTCAGTTAAGGTCCCCGGACATAAAATTAGTCACCTGTTACTTCTCGAGCTACAGTTATTTACTACGTTCATCAGTCGATTTTCAAAGCAGTGACAGTAGTTCGGGTTACACCTAAGTACTGAACAGGGATTAGTATTCATTCAGAATATGTAAGGTAATAACTTGTTCTTCAGTTCCTCCACAATGATGGGACCAGAGCAAGGCAAGGGCAAAAAGGTTCTATTGCATTTGATCGGGCTAAGGATACCCAGTGAAAGAAGTAACGGGATTTACTGATGTTTCACGTCGCATGAATCTCGTAGTAACGGGATTCATGTATTTCATGGGAATCTACAACAATGGAAATGATATTGTTCATACGGCAATTAACGCAAACTTGTGGTCGACCGAAAATTTTAACCGATACGGATCACTGCCATGACCGGAACTGTTACGATTGTTATCGAATTGTTGACTGGAATTGCACTTCATCAAGGATGGAACTAGTGTGAAACGCCAATGATGGCCCTCCTTCTGCTGTTTCTGAACGAGTTCTTCGTAGGAATCTCTATGTAATATACATATTGAGCAGAATGACTCATTAATGGCTGATGTTAACTCCTGCCCACAAAACCACTCGCTTAAACTGAACCAACGCGCACTCACATAGGACTGCAGAGGAGTGGAGAAGTGCCATGTGGTAAGATGAATCACAATTATATCTTTATAGCAATTATGCAAACCGTCGTGTTCATCGAAGATCTCATGAAGCCTTTAACGATGCCTGTGTGCAAGGAGTGAAACAAAGGGGAGGTGGAGGGTCTGTCACGTTCTGAGGCTGTCTCCTCGACACAGAAATGGATCTTTTAGCTGAGGTATCCTTAAACTGAACCATTATGGCTATATTGAGCTGCAATCAAACCAAGTTCTGCTATTTACCCAATATCCGAATGGAGAACGGTTTGTTGCCCGTCTTCCAGGATGATAAGTACCGAGTATACCGGGGTAGAACTGCCATTAATTGGTACGACAGTCATTCAGGATATCTCAGGCATTTAGATTGGCCAGTTAAATCTCCAGACTTGAGCCTAACAGAAAATTTATGCGACTACTTAGAACTACAAGTTAGACGTCTAGAAGATGGTCCACGTACTGTGGCCACACAGCGAGATCAGTTGATGTATTAGTCGTTTAAAAGCGACCAAGAGTACATTAGGCAATTGAAAAGCCGCGAATTAAACTGCTGCGCAGAACTGCCGCCATGATTCGTGCTCGTGAAGATCCTACACCATATTAGTACCAGGTGACTAATCTTTTGTTGTAGCCTGATATTTAAATAGGTGAAGTTAATTTACGTGAGTTGGGAATACGATTGCAATCTTTAGCTATAGAGCGTCATAACTATTAATTGTTTTAACTGGGAAATTCATTCATGAAATGTCTAATTGCGAAGAATATAATTCAAGAACGGAAACTTGACTTAAAGCGCTCCAATTAAATCGGGCGTCTAAAATAATCTGTTTTAAAAATATGAGTGTTATTCGATTCGTGAGTCCCCGCAGTTCTGTGTTTTATATCTTATGTTTATGTTTTTTTAATGCATTGTTCAAAGTATTATGGTCTTTTCTTCGGTTTTTAGCCACTTTAAATTCATTCGTGCAATGCTTTCTTAACTCCTTCCTCAAGTTCGAAAATGGCTTACCAAACATGTTGAAAGCAAAATTCCAGGTCCATTAGTTAAATTTGGTATCATTTGTTGAAGAAGCACTTACTCCAAACAGGCATCATCAGATTCTCTATTTGAATACCCCACACCCTGCAGCCAACTCCAATAACCGTCCTATTCAGCGTAGCTAGGTTTAGTCAAAAGTTCAATTGGAAGTCGCTCGTAAACCCCAATGCTTTCTGGGGTTGTTTGCTTGAGAGCCGTATCCTGGGAATTCAATCAAAACTTAGTGGCAACTGCTGAATTTAATTAAGTTCTGCCATGAGATATTCCACGCGATGAAATTTCTACTGAATTCACCGATGAGGGTTCTTGAAACTGAACCAAACTCAGAAATGATGACTGCTATTTGCTGCGAGGCAATTGCACGGAGCTCAGCCTGGCCGCTTGTGGCACGAACAACGCTTAGGTGCTGTTCCGTAAATTACTTAGTTTTCAGGGAATTAATATTGAAAATTCTGGAAAAACCGTACACATCGTAATGTGTTCCAGCGCGAGGTTGTTATAGGTTGAAAGAAAATATAATTGGGCGTTTACGTAAACGTTGAGTAGTGTGCAGTTTGACCACAAAATTACAACAAAGCTTACTTCACAGTAATACAAAGTTAAAAGCAGTATAATTTCAATTTTTTGTGACCGATATTTGTTAGAGGTTATGATTCAGACGTCACAAGGGGGAAATTTAGCTGAAGTGGAACTAAAGAGCCAAGAAATTTGCGAGCAAAAGAAAATTTGACATACTGCAGCCTGTAAATGAGATTCTCAAGGAGCTTAGGATTGCCTCACACTCGCAAGGAATGGAATAACATATTTATGGTATATTTAAATCTGTGAAATTGATTCTTCGATTAATTTAATTTTTTCCTTCAAAATTAGAACTTGTGAAGCATAGAGCCTGCGAGAATTTCAATACGAATTTGCAATTTTCAGCTGATTTGGAGCGTGAGTTCCTCAGGCGCATCTTACTTCTTGCCACTTGATTACAAACAAAATTATCTCCAAAAAGGGACCTAAACGTTATATTCTTTCAAGACGTTGCTCTGATGTTTACCTCAATGCACTATACTTCATTCAAAATTCAAGTGAAATCCCAAAAATAATTTCAACACATGCATTGATTTGAGAGAATTATAAATATTTGAAGCAAATTCTAATTTCCATGTACACACTATTTTAATTTCACGCGGTATGCAGGTGTGAGCAAATAAATATTTTTATGAATATTCGTTTCGTACAAATAAATACTTGTATTTCGCAGTGTTTCGCAAATTTTGATTTGGAAATTTTCGACGAAATCTATTATCTTAGGAGGTACTGGTGTGATAATTAACATTTTTCATACACTTCTCCCCCACCCGCTCCATTTAATTCCTGCAAATCCAAGCCACCAGTGGCTTTGTATTAAAAATGAGTTAATTATGTTGCAGCAGTGCCTTTGACGACAATTACTCTCGAGTGTCTAAGGTAATTTCTGAAAGAATGAGAATTTAATTTGAATTTGCGTGCATACGGAATCTGGCGTCAAAGTTAGGAACTCAAAACTCAGTCCCGAAAAAGCTAGCATTAGAACAGAGCTCAGTGAGTACAAAACAGGCTTTATCTGAGTGAGTCAGCGCTACGATGACACAGGAAATAAATCTCCCCATATATTCATTTGGCTTCCAGTTGGAGTCATGTTAACTTTTTTTTCGCATGAAACATAAGTTATTTTCAGTTAACAAGTTCAGAAAACTTGAGTGAAAGGAAAAGGTTGCGAATGCTGGTTATACCGAGTAACTATTGTGTTACATTTTTCAAAAATATGCCCTTTGTTCAGCTCAAAATCTCAAGAATTGACAAACCCCAGTGAATAACAAACTGTACGAGTGTTGGGAGCTAGTTATAGGAAAA
This sequence comes from Orchestia grillus, assembly GCA_014899125.1. NCBI lineage: Eukaryota > Metazoa > Arthropoda > Malacostraca > Amphipoda > Talitridae > Orchestia > Orchestia grillus. The sequence goes on along the minus strand of VOMN01130334.1, from coordinate 20,544 downwards.
GAGACGACTTCAGATCTGTCTGCTGTATTATATAAACAATGAAAAGAGGGCTCGAGCTTCTTCCAGTAGAAATTCATTATACTTGCATGTTTAGTTCTCACAGAACCTGCCCTCAGAATGGAAACAAATCGAGATGATTTGTCAACAAAAATGTTGCTTTAGTGGAAGGGTTCGAAATCAAATGAATGAATAATTTCAGCATTCTATATGCTGAAATATATTTCATAGCCCTTCCTCAAAAGACACATTGCAAAATTTCTTACGGTTTGTGTCCCTTAACTCCTCTAGGGCGTGCGGTGGCACTGAACCTAACGCTCTGGGCAATTTTTAGTACTGAATATTCAATGAACTGTATTTTTGGGAAGCATTTAAGTACTTTATGTTCACAATGTCTAACTAAATAATATAATATTTTTGTTGCACTCGAGGATGAATGCACTCGAGATCCATTAAAATAATTCCAAGTAATGGAGTATTCTAAAAAATGTATCAGTCAAATCTTATAATTCTGTATAAATAAACCGGATTTGATAAGTTTCAAAATTCACCTCATTAGCTCAAATGTAGAAATTAAAATTAAAAAAGTGATTAAATTTTTCCTCATTTGTAGACTCGTCCGCGGGTAATTTGGGAATATTTCCCCCTATTTTTATCTATAAGAAATTTAAAAAGCAAAGTCAAAATATTTGTACATGAAAGAAGAAAATAGGAAATAGACTGTATCTCAAGTTAGGAAGGGGTGAAGATATAATTTAATATTGGCAGTAAATTCCGTAGACTTTTCGTAAATTTTCGGTGACTTCGTCCCAGGCTGGATGAGTTGAAAAAGGTAGTTTAATACTGGTAGTCTTTTCCGTAGACTTTTGCATAAATCCGTAGTGATCGCATTCATCCCAAATAGAATTACTTAAAACAATATAGTTTAAGATTGGTTGTAATTTTGGTAGACTTTCAGAAGAATTTTCATAAAAAAGTATTTACTGTTTTATGGATAGAAGAGTGAGACAAGCCCAGTTAATCATGTAAATGTATTTTTATAAAACCTAATTTCAAACGTTACGGCGTCTGACCATTGTTGATGAAAAATAAAATCTCCGAAAATACGTGATTACGGCAAACTTATCGCAGGTAGTATGAAATTATACAAGAGAAATTATATAAAAAACGATGCAGCACAACACGTAAAACAAAATCGAGCCCAGTAAGAAATTAAGGTTCCAGCAAAATACAAGGAAATTGCAAAAATGAGCTGAATTGAGGATATCTACTAACTATTACCAGCGGGAATGAGCTGAGGCTTTAATTTAAAACAGGCTTAAAATTATAAATAAATCAAGATTCAAAAATTAACATTTCGGAAGATTTTGTGCAACATCTTGACTTTGATGGGGTAGAAAATTGATTAGCCAGAACTGGGCCACTACATTTATAAGAATGTTCACGGACCGCTGAAAATGGAGGCGCTGATAAACTGAACCTGTTCTGAAACTCCTACCGGAACGCCCAGTGACTCTGGTACGGAGAGTACGAGATGTACGTCCAACGTACGCTGATGCACAACATGCATAACGAAATTCGTAAGCGAAAGAAGCTTGGATTCCAGTAGGAAGTATATCCTTAAAATTTAAAAAAGGACAAGTTATAAGACTATTTCCTAAAATTTTCTTGCCGCACAAATCCCTAAATTATTTCGTTAACACTGCCAGTTCTTTCGTCAGCTTATCAGATGGAGCACCGAAGAAAGGAAGGGGAATGCAAATTGTGGTGCGACTGGCGCTATCGTTAGGTTCATGACTCATGTCGCCAGCGTAAATTCTGTTAAGAATTGAGCGTATTCACGAATTGATAAAATTTGCACTGAAACAATTGCCTTTAAAATAAAATTTTCAAAAAAATCCTGATACAATAAAGAGTAATTAGTACCAATTGATATAGCCCAGGACATCAAAGTGGCCACACTGTTACTCTGAAATGCCCAAGGACAAAAACTAAAGAAGCTCGTTCCCAGGCCTGAAAACTACTCTTTCTGTTAACAGAGCATTCAAATTTGTCGCATTTTTGAATTAAGCATTCTAAAACTGAAATTTTACTGTTCTGTTCTATTTCTATAATATATTTTTATTCCATGTTTAGTATTCAAGCAATTTAGAAATCATTGAGCATGAGAACGATCACGAAGAAATAGAAAGGTATCATCAATGTATCGTCCTTTTATTTCTTCCTTTTATCAATGTAATGTTTGAAATTTTCAGGACCATCGAACAGCCATTCAATTTCAATATGGCACATGAGTATATTTGCATGAGTGGGGCCCCAAGGTAGGCCCACAGCCATGCCTTCTGTCTGTCTATAATATTTCGAATCAAATAGAAAAATGAATTAAGCACCTACGATTCTAATAATTTCTTGAAAAGTTCACGAGATAGACCTATGATCTTAGTAACTAAATTCAAGAGCAATTTGTTCAAACAAATATCTATTGTGTCATGCAAGATTTCATTAGTGAAAAAAGACTCCACGTCAAAGGAAGCCATAAAGTATTTGTCTGCATCGACGTAATTTTAAAAGTCAGAAAGAAAAGCGTATGAGTTTTCAACAGTAAATTCATTTGTGATGAGGAGTGACAACACTGGTACTAAAAATTTAGCCAAACAAAACCAGGGAGACCTGGACTCTGCAAATATTAGATGGAATTTGTATTAAGTAGTAAAATCTGTCATGTGGATTTTTGACAAATGCAATTTAAAAATTTTAGCTCATCAATTTTCTACTTTATTGAAACCAAAATGTTACCGGATGTATAAATTTTGGAATCGTTGTTCATTTCAAGCTTAAGCCTGTTTTAAATACTAGCCTCAGCTCATTCTCGTTGGCAAAAGCACACAGATAACCTCAATTTAGGTTTTATTTGGATCTTACTTTTATTTTATTAAAACCTTAATTTCTAATGTGTCTTTATTTTGTGCAATCAGTTGTGTTGAATCGTCTTTTATATTTTCCCATTGAAATTTTGTATTACATGAGGTAAATTAGTTTCAACTCTGTATTTTCAGAGATTTTCTCTTTCACTAAAACTGGCCAAAGGCCGAAACGTTTGAAATTAGGTTTTATAGTCATACATTTTCATGATTAACGTCGCTTGTCTGGCTCTTCCATTGATATTGAGATTGCTTCGGCTACCGAACGATTTTCATAGCTTTATGATATTAATTCGGTTTCCAATGAATGGACCTTGGAGCTAGCGTTCTTACATTCATTGCGAGAATTTCAAATTTTTATTAATCATTAATGTAGCGTTCCATGTAACATTTGTAAACGAATTTCCTATGGTGTGATGTAAGTTTCCAGTATGAGAAAAATTCTACAGTTCAGTAAAACTTGTAAAACTTTCATTTGTATTCTGAACACACAAAAATGGTGTGTGGCTAGATGGAAACACGAGTTGAAAAGTTTAGTCATATGAAACGTCGATCGTATAATAATGATGTAGATGTTCATTTTGCAGCCTTTCAACTTCTACCGTTTGAAGTGTATGTCCATAATTCCACTTTGTGACAATGTATTTTAAGCAGGACCACAATTCAATACATGGATCTTATGAATTTTTTGTGGGCGTTCGAGTTGAGAAAAATGATTTCGAGTTATTTCTAATGACTTAAGAGTCACGGAAAGTTCTTGAATGCCGTCACCAACAAAACCCGAATAAAAATAAGTCATTCAGTATTCACAAGTGAATCGTGCACCATCCATGGAAAATGAGTGATGGTTACGATAAATGAGATTATTTAACATTGAAATATCACTTCAGGCACCGCGTTCAGTCGCTTGCCACTGAGTTTGCAAGTTCTTGGATAAAAGCTCAACATCGCTTGGGCCAAACCTCATTGTAATTTTTTCAACCTTACTGCAACATAAGAAATGCAGCGACAATATTTCAGGCCTGCATACGAATTCCTTTTCAAGGCTCCTCTACTTCAAACGTTAAATGATATGCTAATATTATGTAGCAAATATTTGAACAGCTTGCCTACCAGAGTAGTTTCTCCAGCGAGAGTTTCAATCATATATCTTCAATTGGAATTTTGTATAATTCTGTACATATTCAAATTCCAGTAATAAAGTAAGTTAAACGGTCGCTAAACTGTGTCAAATATATCGTACATGACATACGGCACTCAACTTGCCTCATGTAACTATGAAAGATCGGTCGCATTTATTCGTCAAAGCTTTATTTTTCTGTAGCGTCATAAAGTGAAGGTAGTTTGGCGTAAGTTAAGGCTTTGATGTGAAGGACATGCCGTCGGTGAGAATGCGAGTTAAGATAAATTTATTTACCAGCTTCCATCATCTACTTGAGTAGTGGTGTGAGTGTAACTTATTTACCAGCTTCCATCATCGACTTGGGCAGTGGTGTGAGTGTTACTTATTTACCAGCTTCCACCACCGACTTGAGTAGTGGCGTGAATGTAACTTATTTACCAGCTTCCACCATCGACTTGAGTAGTGGTGTGAGTGGAACTTATTTACCAGCTTCCATCATCGACTTGAGTAGTGGCGTGAGTGTAACATGTAAGGATGAATCATATTTTTTACTGTAAGATCGCAAAAATAAGATGATCAAGAAGCATTTTAATAACTTATCACCGAATGGGGAAGATGTACACAGAACATCGATAAAAACATTTCTACACGTGTTCAATGCAAATAAATCTAAGCATATATTAAATTGTCCGATGAGATTACAGTTACACTCACTTCGTTCTTGTTTTTCAGATGATATATAAATTTAGCGATTGAGTTACAGTTAAAAAGAGAACTAAATAAGAATAGGTTAAGAAATTATCCATCAATCGGATTAATCCTGCTTCACAGGACGCTTCTAGCACACACTGGAAGCGTGGTGACTTTTTGGAGCGCTACCTGTTTTCCTTGGAGTGAAAAATAGTGACTTTTGGTACCTCGTATTCGAGGCAACATCCTGTAACAAGTCACAAAAATAGTGACTTTTGGTACCCCGTATTCCCTGATGACAGTCAAATTGAGGCAATATCCCTGTAACAAGCGATCAGAATATACTCCAACTGACGCACTCGCAACAATTGGAGCTCATGTAACAATTGCAGCTCATGCAACAATTGAAGCTCATGCAACAGTTGAAGCTCTTGCAACAGTTGAAGCTCTTACAACATTTGATGCTCTTGCAACAATAATGTGTTATTCCCTCTTCGAAGTGGCCATTAGGGAGCGTAAGCGAGCGCCGAACTATTGAGTAAGTTTCAAGATCATGAGGGTGAGCGAAGCATCTCTGCAATTACAAGCACAGCACGTTTCCTGTGTGAAGTTTCGTGAGTTTCAGTGCGTTGTACACAAATGGGTTATGCACCGCTTTCTCGTTAATATAATACACACGAATTTGGTACATTTCATTACGTACTCAGAAGCTGCGTCAGCTACAATAGCACGCACGCATTGACTTCCATCGCGAACTTTTCAGCTACTAAATGCACATTAGTGTAAATAGAATTTTTTTTACATTACCTGTTGAAAGTCGGATGGGTATGAAAATATATGCAATGATTTGTATCATGAAATGCATTGACGTCACTGCCCAGAGATTCAAATGTTACAATACAGACGAAGATGAACTAAAAATAGACTGCTTATTGATTTCCACTTCAAACTCAAACGCAGTCAACAGCCCTCTGATTCATTCATCCCTTAACGTTTGAGACATTCATACTGCATGGTGATTTAGGTAGCCGACTATGTGCATACTAACTAATGCCGTGCCACTGTATTCATCTCTGCACATTACCTGCTGGAAAACGCATGAGTGTGAGCAGAAGAGCCGCAATGACGTTTCCAAACACAGCCATGAAGGTGTTCGCTCTAGCCACACCTCATGAGTCTTTTCCGGCACTGAAGTTAAGCGAATTGAAACACGGGACGGCCGGCATCCTTGCAGAATTTAACAGTACACAAAATTCACGGATTTTTCTGCCTCACGATAACGCTTCGATAAAAAAAATGTTCTAGAGATGTTCCAGTAGTTTTTAAAGAGACAATTCACTGCACGTTTCTCAGGACTCACCGTAGTATGACTACAAATTTGCAGTTAGCGCGGGTTAACCTGAGTTTTTTTTTCAAATTACTCGTTGGATGTTTCTTTTCTTTAACAACGCTTACCTTCAGAGCTGTAAATTGGAAAGATAAGAGAAACGTTAGCTTAAGTGAACAGAACGAATGTAAAAACTTAAATTTTGTTTCCTCATGTTTCACTTAGTTTGTAGCACTCCTGAGAGTCCTTCGAGGTCTGATTTCACATCACGCGATATATTTTTGAGAACGAATAAAGAAGGTGAGACCAATTTCATACTAATATTCATATTAAGCTTCCAGTTGATTGATAAATTGCAGATTATTACCGGAAGTTACCCAGTGGTTACATAGGAGGGCAAATGTAACTGTCATTCATTTCTATTAAGCTACAAGAATGACGGAAATCAGCTAGTAGTTTCAATATGGTAGAATTTCAGCGTTGTTTTTTAAACTCAGATGGGTTTGGAGGGCAGCGCTACATTCTGAGACGAATCGCAAACAGATTTTTGTTCATGAATCAATTACAATCTATTGCATTAGAAATCCCAATGGTTCAAGGCTCATTTCGAGAGAGTAACATAATCGGAAGCATCTCTACGGGGCTTTCAATGTCACCAGTAAGTGACACGATGTTAATACATTTAAACGTCTAGTCTAAGAAAGTACCCCGAGCTGGTTGTCCCTCGTGGATACTTGCTTTACAAAATAGAAAATAATTGCAACAGGAAAATATACTTTTCACAATCGATCCTTTTTTTACATTATAGAAAATTATGACTGCCGTAAAAATTCCTTTCCAAAATAGATACCTGCAACATAGAATGATAGCAACTATCACAGAAAAAATCGAATAATTTTTTCTCCGATTACGAGTGCTCATTCAAAATGCATAGTGAATTTCTGTAGTAAGTACTTACATACGGCCGGTTAAAAATCCCTGAATTTCAATAAATATACTCGAAATATATTTCCGAGAAATACTCGCGAGTCATTTTAAAATATCTAAAACTTTACGAATGATTGCAAAAAAACGTTATCCCTCATTATTTGAAATAAGTTATGTTTCAGTTTTTCTCGGAGAGGTGCTCAAACGATTGCTTGTTGTCCAAGAAGTGACAGAAGTGAGACAACTTTTCTATTTTTTAAAACTTGCATTGACGTTTTCATCCGTAAAAGATTCGTCTATTCGATAGATGAACACCTTTATCACCTTTCTACTACAATCAAAAGTTCCGGTGTTCAGCAATCTCAACAGGGCAAGTTTTTGGAAGAAACCTTTTATGCTTAAACTAAGATGGAGAAAATAAGGAGGAAGGTACAACGTTACTCTTTCGTTTCATATCTTCATTCTGTTAAAGAACGCTGATCGAAAAGGGTATCAAATGCTTCAAGTCATCAAACAATACTTTGAGACTAGCAGATCCAACTTTGATACCGTGTTCGTGAAGAACATCAAATATTTACAACGAACAATACGGCACATTGGTAAACCGACGATAAAATTTATCGGAGTACTTACATGTGTGAAAGTTCCAGCATCTAATAGCTTTCCCACTAACTTATTTCAGTCAATTGTTTTAATATTAGTTCAATCTTTGTATAGTTATAGTATTCTTCTGAGTGAAATTAAACTACCGAGGGAAATTCAAAAATGTCCCCCAATAAATTTTTATTGCTAGTCTAAAGAGAATTGAAAAATATTCATACGAGAAATGAATTAAAATCGGTTGTTTTAATAAAGAAATCCACAGTTCCTTGAAATTCAGTATCGTTTCGTAAATACTGTAGTGAATAATATTTTTTTGCAATATAATTCCCCAAGCAGCCTAAGTTTTTGGTTATTTCTCAACTGCCGGTGAGACGATGAGACATTGAGAAGTTGAGTGACTATAATTAGCTAAACTCTTCAGTTCAATGCTAATAATTTGTTGATTTAGATCCTTTCAACTCACTGGCATCGTTCACAGAAGAATCGTAAAACTGACCCTCGCTAAGCGTCCTCTGATGCTTTTCCACAAAAATACACTAAGAGCCAATGAACTGGATAAATTATAGAAATAAATTCTTTCTTAGTTGCTCCTGCTCTCGACACAAGTCGATTGGAGGTCCCGAGCTGGAAATGAAACTTTACGCATCATTATTCGTCGCAAAACTACATCATTGGATGGAACCAATGTAATTTTACCTAGATTCTGAACAGCAATCTAGCCGCTTTACGAGTCACGAAACTGCAGTATACTTACCAGTCGAGCAACAATTTTTTGCATTATTATGAATTTGTAACGAAGCAAGTTTCAGTGCATATGATTGTAAAAATATTTCCTGCAATCAATCATTAGCAAAAAAAGTTTTCAAATCTGAATGTATCGTAAGTAAAAATTGAAAAACTTGTTCATCACATACAAATATTTGTATGCCATAATTTCAACACAGAATACTCATTCACGAGGAAGATTGCATAATACCTCACCAAAAATCAACATAATGAATTATAAAAATAGCGAAGTCATCATTTTAGGCCAGAATTCACACTGTTATAAATAATTTGAATAAGAAAATGACGCGTACGTAAAATTGATTTTTTTTCATTTCATCGTTTGCGATGTGAGTATGTCAAAGCTATCGAGAGGGCAAATATTCTGCTCGTGAGTCACGAGGGCTTCTGAGTTAGCCCTGTTCCCTCAAGTTGATTATCGTGGTCTCTTAGGAAAAAATTGCCTAGCGAAAATAAAACTCCAAAGCTCGATTACAGCAAGATAACTAATCGCTTCCATTCTTTCTTTCTTGACTTCCTAAAATCGGCGACTAGCTTAATGATAATCCAACAACTCTTTTCGACTTACGAAATGTACGCTACTGTCACCGAACGAATCTAATGCAGGTCTGGTTATTTGATCTTTGAAGCCTGTTGTTTGTGTCAAAGTTGACCTCAAAATCAAGCGATATCTGAGCTCACCTAGTGTTGATCACAGGCCTTCCATTAAAGCGCCGGCCAGCACGCGACTCCCACTAAGGTCCAGTGACGGAAATCGGCCCCAGCTAATTCTGCCCAGCCCCCTAAAAATGGGTGACTGAAAGAAATTATTTAAAACCCTAAACCTTGAAATTTAGCAGCAAAGTCTTGCAAAGTTTCACAATGAACGGTTTCGAGACGGACACGCGGTCGAATAAAAACTTAAAAGTCAGTTTTTTCCCGGGGCAACAATTTGCACACGTTCAAAAAAAAGGGTCATTTCGCAAAAAAAGGGTGGAATTGCGTGATAGCCAGAAAAATCTTCGACATTTTTTGCATTCAAGAGTACAGAAAATTCACGCGGCAGCATGACAAGCCAAAGTTGTTTTGCGGTCCCTTAAAAACAAAACGAAAATAAATCTCGCAAAAGACTATGATTTTGTACTCAAGGAAGATTGATGTGAATAAATTGCGCAAAGTGAGCTCAATTAAGGGAACGAAAAGATTAGTTGGTAGAAATAAGCGGCATGACTGGAAGCCGGCAGACGCTCGACATTGTCTGGGCAAGATTGCGGCCTCAGGCGTTAGTGCAGAAAATGTAGGAATGAGAACACGGAAGAGTAACTTACTTGAAAGAAAAAGAGCTTCGTTATCGTGGCTTGAGCGAAAGACTGAATTTTAAATGGGAGACCTCAAGCGGTTTTCTAAAAAATAATTGTGCGTTAGAATATTTTGACTTCATCTGCAGTTGAAAATATGGGAGAAGTTGAATGGGATATAAATACATATAGTTACAAGTGTAACGGCTCCATGTTTTAGCGTGCCATCTCGTGTAAATTATCACCTTTAGAAGAAATTAAAAAAAATGATGGCTACTGACTGAAATTGTACATCTAGTTCCAATACATATTCCTCAAATAATAAAATATTTACCTATCATAGTAAAACGCGAGTGTAGGCCATTTTTTACATTTTCTCTTCATTAGCCTATAGCAAACTTTCTTACTTATGCTGAGTAATCAAATTACAAAAAATTTCAAGTTACGGAGTTGACTATAGCTTTTATACATCCTAAATACATGCATTCAATCTCGTAGAAATCAAATTTATTTGTTTCGATACTTTTCACGCAATTCCAGCCGAGCTTGGGCAGCTGATGCGCAATTTCCGAAAAGTAAATTACATTCGGAACCAAGATTCAATGAAACTCTCCATGACGTTGCCGAACGATGAAAAATTAAGCACGCACACTCACATAATTCTTATAATCGTTTGGTGCTCCCATACATAAATTAAACACTTGCAAATGATCACGTGCTGCTGTCGCTCATTGCAGCCTTGGTAATTATTGGTCCATGCCGAGCTGGCCGTTCCCTTTACTTCCTCTGCCTCCAGCGCCTCCTGTTGATTGTCATGTCCAATGTTTGCCGTTTCCTTAATGCCTCCTGCTTCATATATCTTCTGTATTTAATGCCTTGTACCTTTAATTTATCCCTTTTCTAATACCTCCAACGTCTATTATCTCTTGCATTTAAAACCTAGTACCACTATTACCCTCTGCCCCTTATATCTCATGCTCCTAATATCTCCCGCCTCTATTACCTTCTGCCCTTAATGCCCTCTGCCGTCAATACCCTCTGTCTCTAATACCCTCAGCCTCTAATGCCTCCTGCATCTAATACCCTCTGCCTTTATTGCCTCCTGCTTCTTATATCTCCTGCCCTGAAATTTCCTTTCCCTAGTACCTCCTTCCTCTAACACACCTTAGTGCCCAAATACTCTCACTGAGTATTGGCAATCATACTCTTACTGAGTATTGGCTTTCATACTCTCACTGAGTATTGGCTCTCATACTCTCACTGAGTATTGGCTCTCATACTCTCACTGAGTATTGGCCCTCATACTCTCACTAAGTCCAGTAGAACGAATGTGGCAAAGCGATCGCTTCTAAGCAAGATCGGCATGATATTAAGGTTTTGCATTGCTACAAGCTGCGCGTGTAAGAGCTTAGTTGAAACTTACAGCTCACTTACGCCTTAATAATTCACGTTTTTTTGTACATGAAGCTCGTTTTCTCAAGCGCTGGATATCTACGTCAGTTTAAATCAAAGACATTCCTGAGAAATGGTGAACGTAATTACTCCTTCACGAATTGGGAATCGATTGCCGTTCAAGCACAGCAGTTAAAAACATCTCAATTTCTGAGACGCCTTTAAGCGTTTGTGTACTGCTGAGTCCTGTGCAAATTTAGAAACGTAGTGCCGTCAATAACGGTTCGACTAGGACGTATTTGAGTTTAATGCTTTGTATTCATCATAAAATTGACCTTTGACTTTGTTTAAAGGCCATTAACAAGCATCACAGTGAAGAAAGGAACAGCATTGCAGCAAATAATGACGTCCCGACTTTTATAGGGCGAATTAAATGCTTTGTAATATTTGTCGCTGGTAATTTGAGTCCAATGCCCAAAGTGCCTCACACTGATTACCTTCGGAAAAATTTTCCTCCTCTCCTATGACGAGTGAACGTCGCATGGATTTCGAGATTTTATTTCACAATTTGTATTAAAAAATACAAGTCTGAAGTAAAATTCGGGGGGACCACACTTATCACATAAGTCAAGTTAAATAAGAAATGAAGATCTTCGAATGCGTGTATTTACTTACTTTTTTTCTCACTAACTTGATACAAAAAATGCTTTGAATGTATTCACCGATGTGCAACTCGACTTTTACAAATGAATACTGGGAATTAAAAACGGCACTGTGAGTTAATGCTTGAAGTATTTTTATGAGAGTTATGAAAAACTGCTAATTTGAAACACATTTTAGCAGTTAGGAGCATATCGTGCTACACATGTTTCAGTTCAAATATTTCAGTCAAATCAGGTCGTGTGTTTTCTGTTCGTCCCTCACGTTGCACCCAAGATATAATTTCAACGAGCTTTTCTCGTGAAGACCTTTACTTCTAGTCAAAACCGATGTAGAGAAGAAAATTTTAGAGTATTTCTTCAGTACACCGTTTAAGAAATGCTTGAGATGTCGACTGCAGCACCGCTTAATTCTGCAATGTGTTGTGTATTGAACGTAAAAAACGCCGAGAATTGAGCTGAAATTTCAGTCGAAATGGCAGTGAACAAAGTTAGCGCAGCAGGAAAAGTTGGATCATTTGTGGTGAAAAGGATCGAAAGCAGCGACTGAACGCAGGATGCCGAGGACCTTTCTGTGAGGGAAAAAGGTTTATTTATGCACTTGATACTGTGAGGAAGAGGTAAATTTTAAAATACGCTGCCGTCACCACAATAGTGAATTTCTAGCAAGAAACTAAATATTTCTATTTGCTGCGTCCCAAACTTCTCTGAAATGACTAACTCGTGATCAATTGGTTCTGTTTCGTCGAGATTTGGCTTCTGCACTCGCATTCAAAAAATAAATTAGAGACATTTTGCCTGTTAACGTTCTCACTTTTTTTTTAGGTACAGAAATCCGTTAGCGTTCAGATGAAAATTCGAAGGTGTAATTTTGTAACGCAACACCCACGCTAAAATAATGCGCTTTCTGCATTCGAATGAATTTTCTAAGGACTAGGTAGACAATTCTACAATTAACTTGAAAAGAAAGAAGTATAGTGAGGACGTTAAATTTATGTTCCAGCTCATATATTTATGTGTGAAGACATTATTGTTTTGCAGCAATTCATTGAAAATATCTCATTTGGTGTTGAACTTGAGGCAAGCATTTTCGCATCGTACTGAGCGAGAAATCATCAGGGTTCTTAATATTCCCCTCCAAATATATTTTTCCCCTGTGTCCATGTGAATTTACATAAAACTTCAATGACGGATGGAACTATTTATCAACTGTTTTTTGATTGGAGAATATAAACAACATTCACGGAGTCGCATCTAACATTCTGGTCCTGCGACTTGTAAAATGACAGCACGGCCGCTGAACGGGGATGACTGCCGGCACAGACACCACAGCTGTACACACCTCCCTTGACGGCGCGACGTGGGACACTGAAGAGGGACTTCGGAAGAACGCGAGTCGAACAAGATTCTCACGGCAGAGAATGAATACGCTCGTACGAGACCATGTTGGGGCTCAGAATAATCCAGTGATCATATCGTATTTATACAATTTTCAGTTTTCGCTGTTTCGAGAAAAGTGTATCAGAAAAATATACGTACATATAATTTTATATGTACGTTCATGTACAAAATATTGCATGCTCGCATGCAACTCAAGGATGCATACACCAACTATTACAATCGTGACGTGGAAATTTGGGCAAGACACGAATCATACCACACACACACTTCGTGATTGTGACTGATTTACGTTTTGGAGTCGGCATGTTGCAGTGCTCGAGCGGGAGGAAACTTGGGTGAAACGCTGGGATATTCTGGTAAAAATAGGAAAACCTAAAGACAACTGTTGGTTTTAATTGCTAGAAACTAATTTATTATTTTAATTCTAGGTGTCTAAATGGTTCGACGTTTGAGCAAAGATAAACCAAAAGGAAACGCAATCATTCAATCATAAAAAAACTAGTTTAATATCTAAATGTATCTTTAAATCTCACGAAATGAAGAGATATGATTTCAATGTTCTTCCATATTTCGTAAAAATCATTTCAATCCGGTGAAATTTGATCCTTTACCTTGAAGTATAACGAGTCCCCTTGGCTTTTGGAGCTCCTTCAACACAACACTTATGAGGGGCCCCAGTTTGGGACTTCTGTTGTTCTTTGCCCTTGTTTCAGTCCTTCGTGAGTGTTCCCGCAAGGTATATGTCTTTTTCGCTTGTTTGATTTTGTGGTTGGTTGTATTGTCAACTATTCGAATCCCTCCTGCACAATACCCTAGTATGATCAGTGACTTGTACTTGTTTATTAGTTGCAGATTGGGTTTTCATCTTTTTAGAAACTCCCCTATGATGACGGTAGTTCCTAGTCGACAGGTCGACCTAAAATAGCGTACGTTTATTCTGGGCCTTGGTGACGCTGTATTCCAGGAGGGCAGTAAATAAGCTCTCAACTGAATTAGAAAGCGATCATTTTTGCAGCAAATAAAAACCTTCATAGCTTTCTATAGAGTTTTCATTTTAACTTTCCTGCTGCGAAGCTCACACGCTTGATCTCATTTAATTTTGAAGTACAAGGACGGTAGAAGCTCGTACAGCAACCGTTTTCATCGATGAAGGAATAAAATCCTTAGTAACGGAAAAACTTTTTCTTTGTGAACTTATAACAAAATTACCGAGGCATGATGACACCGAAAGAATGAAATTCAAGGATATCAGAAAATTTACGCGGTTTCAATTTAAATATTTGGAGGCGAAAAATAATCTAAGTGGAACATTCTAATACACTATTATCAAGGCAGATCGAGGCTGGAGAAATATACGTGGATAGTCAGCTCGCCTTTTTAAAGTTTTAATTCAAATGTTTATCTTTAAATTCGCCCCTCTACTCTACCGAACAAAAAAAAGTTTAAAAATTTTAGGGGCCTTGGCAATTTTAGAATTTACATTAAATAACTTGAGATGAGAAAATTCTGCAATGAAAATGAACAATTCATATTTCTTACGCGCTGGCGTGATATAGTTCGCGGTAAGACCAGAAAGGAAGAAATTACATCTTATGGGCTACTGTTCACAGGAGGCACCCAAACTGCATTTCTTCAAGACGAGTTTTTATTCGTGAATACACAATCGGGACGCCAAAGTCAGAATATGCTTAACTCGGATTTAAAGTATAAAGCATTTGAGTAGGTATAAATTTCCTAGCAGGAATAAAGATAGCGACCTATTCTAGACTTATCCAGCATTGTGTGTAACGAAATACGAGGTATGATGCGGAAAACAATTGGACCAGTTGTGAAAATTTGTTAAGCATACTCAGCAACACTCTCTCAAAGTGCACTGTAAGTTGAACCGACGTACCACGCAGTGCAGTGCAACGCTCACAATGCACTCTGCTAATTCCATAGATCGGGTAAAATTGCCCTTGTCATGATCACATCTTAAATTCAAGGGAATTTTTACCATTCGCCAAGTCACTTTCATAATGACGAGGGAGAAAATCGTAGAGAAACCGTCGGAAAAGTGTGTGTTAGGCCTGCCATTTTTATATTTTAAAGCAGAAATCTGAAAAAGATCACGTGCTATATCAAGAAGTGATCATAGGTCCAAAATGAAGAAATGTAACGCTTCTCGTATGTTTTTTTCATGCTTTTTTTCATTACTAGGCTCTACAGTGCCATGTTTCTCACTGCAAAAATTATACTGTTCGTGGGCGAATGACAGGGGAAAATGTTTCAGAAGCTTTTGACATTACAAATTTACGCATCAAAGCGTCCGCTCTTCATTCGCAGATTTACGTGCTCCGAGAGTAGAAAGTTTCTTATGACATAAAAAATAAAGATTGATGAAGAAATTTCAATCCATGGACATGAAACTTTTGCAGTTTCCAGATTGAGAAATGAACATGAGAACTTTCTCGTAGGACACGCATTGGACGACATTCTAACGGGCAGGAGGCAGTGTACGAACTTTTCAAAGGCCGTAGATCGTTTTCTTTCTCAATGAAGCACGCAAATTTTTATGAATCGATAAAGATGGCGTCTCTAAACTCTTGCGTATTAGGAATTGCATGAGACAAGACAAATGCGACCTTTGAAACTGAAAAAGTCATAGTTTTCAGTAATTCATACATAGATTGCCTCAAAAATAAGGCGATGTTGATTTAAGTGGAGCCAGGGTCAAAGATTGCCCCCAGAAGCAGAACTGCAGGGCTGCGATTAATAAAGATCATTTAATGAACAGCGCCGCGTTGCGTTACCGTCAACTCCAGGTCTTCCTTTTTAAATTCAATTCAAATATTCACTTGAAAGGTTGGGTATTCCAAGTAATTTTGCTTCTACACGTGATCTAACTTACTTTAAACTCACGGTTTTGCGGTAAAAAAGGTAAAAGTTCTATCAAGGATTAATAAAATGAGTAGAAAAAGAAAACATGGAAAACAATTTTCACTCCGGAAATGAAAGTACTGAGAGGAACAATAAACTTTTGGCCCCTTCGGCACCGCAAGCAATACAACGTGAAATATTCATTGAAATTTATATTTTATTTTACCTTCACTCGTTCCAAGTTCAATTTCAGTTTGGACAGAACGAAAAAGTAATGCCACGTCAGTCTCATCCTTACCAGTTTCTATGAGCTTGACTCCTACTTCTATCCATATTTATGTATTTAACTACGCAAAATGAGACCAAAAATGCGTTGGAAGTGTGTAATAAATAATTTTAAGACAATTTCCATGTTGTCAAACCTAGGGCGTCGATTACTCAAAGCCTGCTTTTGGTGTCTTCGCCTGTCCGATCCTGAACGCCGCAATTCGCTTCTCAAAATCTGGCAACGAATGTGACCTCTACGATCTCTAGTTTACACGTTCATGTTCTTTTTCATTCACACATTCGTTGAAACGTGCAAACTTCGAGCAACGAAAAGGGCTAATTTTCAGCGAGAAAGAAACTGAATGGGTCAAACGAATTGGTCAAACGAAGGTCTGTAGCGAACACTACAATTGGGAACTGCACGCGATGTCAGGAAGAGGCCGGTGCTGCGCTCAACAATTTTTCGGTGGTTGCGACCCACAGGAGTGAAAAACCAGCCCCCAAATAGAGGAATTTAACAGAGTTTTCAAACCTAAAAAGTACCGCTGCTGAAGATCAAAGCCTTCTCTCGGATGCCTCCGTTGAAGCCTGTAGCATTCATTAAGAAAATTACGATTTAAACGAAATGGTGGAAGAAGAAGAGTACCCAGCTGTATACAACGAGCCTACAGAAGCAGCATCTTCTCTGCTGGGCCTTGGAAGCCCAGTAAAAAGTAATAGAAAAATTTAATATTTCGGGTTGTGCTGCTCCGATTTTCATGTTGACTTCGGATTTGGAAGTTTCCTCATTTTTAGAAACAAAGGTAATTTTATTGACATTTTTTCTGTATTTCCGCTACCATCACCTTTTGTCACCGGACGGGCTGGTTTTCGCTCCGGTGATTCTTAAAAAATTTATTCGTTTCAATTAATTTTTTATGAGGATTCGGTATATGCGCGTATGAAACTCATGGGTCCAGTACCTCCAGGAAGGTTAACAGCCAGTTGTGAGGGAGAAGATACAGGTACATAAGCCCTCGAATAAGTCCAGCCTTTCATTGTAAGCACGTTGTACAAAGTAGATTTATACACTTAAGTAGCACACAATATTGAAAAGTTGAAGAAGTGAACATTGAATTATATGCGTATTTGAGAATAATTTTAGCAGTGCATGCACAGTTCGGAGCTCTAAATATTGCGCACTTAAAGACCTTAGGTATTTCATCCCTGGTGATAACACGCCTCTAGAAACAAGCAACAGCATCGTTAACGTGGCTGGGCCCCAAATATGGAGGAAAGGTCAAGCAGCGTCACTCACGAATTAGCCCTAAAAGAACCAACCTAATTTTTTAAATGAACGAAATATAGCGAAAAAGTAACATTTTATATACTTGCGTTCTTCTTCACCCCAATTTTAAACGAAAGAATGAGAATTTACGACTAATTTGGTTGATTTCTGATAGTTTTAATTCTTGACAGCGGTATTTATAAGGTTACAGGGCTGTGATGTCTTCCAGACACTGGAAGACGCGCGTGATTGAAAGTGACTTCGTTTCATCTTGGGCATCTAGTCCACTCGGCAACGACTGGAAACGGCCGCAACCGCTCCGAGATGTCGAGCATTAGAGTGGGGACCCCTTGAGGAGGGTATTATTCGGGTTATGGACCAATTAATCCTCTTAGAATTTGGCCTAGAGAATTCATTGCACGTTGTTGCAATAGAGAACAGCTGCCTCTATGTCGAACACTCGCCATTTCCCGGAGTTGTGTGCTCGGAGTGGCAGGATAGCTACAACTGTCTCGTCTCGAAATATCTGCTTCTATGTAGACTGTTCAGTAGAACTGCTTCCATGTTGACTGTTCAGAACACCTGTCTGCTCCCATGTCGACTGCTCAGAATACCTGTTCGCTTCCATGTCGACTGATCAGAATACCTGTCTGCTTCCATGTCGACTGCCCAGAATACCTGTCTGCTTCCATGTCGACTGATCAGAAAACCTGTCTGCGTCTATGTTGACTGCTCAAAATAATTATCTCGGTGTCGACTGATCAGAATACCTTCATGCCGACTGCTCAGAATAATAACTTCCACGTCGCCTGCTCGGAATAACTACCTCCATGTTGCCTGCTCGGAATAACTACCTCCATGTCGCCTGTTCAGAATAACTACCTCCATGTCGCCTGCTCGGAATAACTACCTCCATGTCGTCTGCTCAGAATAACTACCTCAATGTCGCCTGCTTAGAATAACTACCTCCATGTCGCCTGCTCAGAATAACTACCTCCATGTCGTCTGCTCAGAATAACTACCTCTATGTCGCCTGCTCGGAATAACTACCTCCATGTCGCCTGCTCGGAATAACTACGTCTGCATCGTGCGTTCACAACAGCTATAACAATTTACTGCAGCCTGGCTGAGTTGCAGATCGCTCGACCTGAAGGCGATATCAAGTGTTGCTTCATGCTCCTGAGGACGGCTTCAATTACCGACCAGAAGCATCGCCTTCATGTTTTCGTGTTTTGAATTTTAAACACGCATCAGAGTGGGAAAATAGAAGAAAAGGACGCGCTAAGCTTTTTTGCGAGGCTAATGCAGTTATATTTTAGGGCGACCTTTAACTTTTTCTTTCGATTCGTGATGTGCATTTTTCTTTTTAAAGTAATGTTTATATCGCGATCGTACTTCAGCCCTAAATAAGGTTGCGCATATGTTTTTCAGAGAAGCGAAGGATTAAACATTTTCACTTAAAATATCAAAATGAAGATATTTTCAGACACAGGCCTACTGGTATTAATTAATTCTGATACAATTCTGTACAAGTTGTATTGACTCTCCGTCACTGTTTTATCTTAAAGACTCCAGGAAAAAGACTATAAGGAACATTTATTAACACAGAGCTGCCTCTTCCCGTCGTGTTGGTGCGGTTGCCTCCGTACTTAGAGCTTACCGTCGGAAAAAGCAACATGAGAAGCTGAAAAAGATAAAAAATAACATCATATGAAATTTTTTACCTCACCAACTCACGTTTTGAAAACTGATTAGCTTACAGACAGGATAAAAAATCAGCAATGGTCAGCACTGCGAGTATTTCAGCTGAATAATTGCCGCCTCAGAGAATAAAAACATTAGGGCGAAAACCACTCTATAAAACATTATCGTGTATTAATTGTAAAATTCTTAACAGGGCATTTCGGGTCCTAGCCCATCATCAGCAAAATTCTGAAAATGATAAAACAAAAATCTAAAAAAGTTTTCAAAGCCAATTCAAATCTTCAAACTGGAGCTAATACAATATGGTCAAAAAATCGAAATCAAAACAAGAAGTTGAGGACCGCGAGAGCATACCCAAAAAAAGAAGAAGCAATAGAAGAGTTAACTCGCAATGAGAAGGGGATGCGCGCTCTGCATGCCGTCAAGGTCCCATTTTTGCTTACGTATAAAAAAGGATTCTAAAATTCTAAGATCTGTGGAATTATTGGCTAAACTGAATAACGAATAGTAACTATCAGAGAGTTTAATGTTGGACCTGAAATCTGTGTGATAACGAATAGAGGAATGGAGGGTCACACTTTGTGATCCATCTCATGTTCCTTTATTTTTGAATTACCTGAATTATAAGCATCCATCTATACACTTTACAATGGAATGTGCAAGGGATGGTCAACTTGCACTTTTAGATTCATTGGTAACCACAAAGGGCAATAACTTAGAAAGATCCGTGTACCTACTTTTTCACTTCTAGTATCTATCTTTTTTAGTTTCTGGGCCAACAAGTTTAAAACCTATGACATTAAAACTCTTTTATCACGAGCGTGTTATGTCTGCTCAAGTTATCAGCTTTTTCATATGGAATTCAATCCACTTCGTTCTGATTTTACTTCCAATTATTATCCTGTAGGGCTTTGTGAATTCTTACATTTTGACATTTATACGAAAGAAATTTGAAACTAGCCCCACAATTTCGACCGTTGTCAAGAACAAATTATGCTTTTCATTTCCTCGCTTCGGGTCTTAATCTGATAATCTCAAACGTGAACCTACTACTTTCCTACTACATCCTACTTTCCACATTTTTCCTAATACATTGTTCCAACTTATTTTTGTCAATACTTTTAAGATAGAGGCGTTCCTTCGATATTAAGATGACCTTATAGCTAGTCTCCGTTTTTGTCTGGTATGTAAATTTAGTCGTACACAGTGTGCATCTTCACATGTCGGCTCTACCAGCCGTACATTGCAAGTTAGACAAGCGGAACATGCTGGTATTAGTCATAGGGCTGGAGCTAGTCTCTATCAACATCCCTGCCCGCCCCGTCCCCCCTCCCCTCTCCCCAT